>BSUD01000007.1:274480-404782 GCA_033239045.1 Fagopyrum esculentum | reverse complement strand
CCCTTGTAGATGACAGCCCTTCCCCATATTTTCAGGCCCACACCCGGCCTCCGCCAGCTACTGCTCCCTCCGGCCCAGTCCGCCCCTCCAGCCCACTGCTGCCGCATGGACATAACAGCCCACCTCCGGCTTCCCCTCCCTCCATTTCCGGCCCAGCCCAGTTATCACCCCCAGCTCCCTCCATTTCCGGCCCAGCACCTCGGCAGCCCACTTATCCTGCAGCGCCGGATATCCCACACTCCTCCCATCAGCTCCCACCTCCGGCTGTCTCACCTATAAATGAACCTGCTCACCCACCTTCGACCCGGCCCCACACCCGCAGTCAATCCGGCATTATTAAACCAAAACCAGTTTTTGACCTATCTGTCTTGACCGCTTCAATTTCCCCCGTTCCCAAATCCCACAATGTAGCCCTTCAAGACCCGTATTGGACCGCTGCCATGCTCGATGAATATCGAGCCCTTATGCGGAATAAGACGTGGGTCTTGATACCTCGTCCTGCGGATGCTAATATTGTGCGATGCATGTGGATTTTTAAGCACAAGTACAGGTCTGACGGTTCCCTGGAGCGATACAAAGCCCGGTTAGTTGCTAACGGTTGTTCTCAGCAGGTTGGAATTGATTGTGATGAGACTTTCAGCCCCGTTGTTAAACCAGCGACCATCCGTATGGTTCTCAGCATTGCAGTATCCCGCTCTTGGTCCATTCATCAGCTGGATGTTCAGAATGCTTTCCTTCATGGCCATTTGAATGAAACGGTGTATATGTTTCAACCACCAGGCTTTCGCGACTCCTCCAAACCCAATCATGTCTGTCTTTTGCAGAAGTCTCTTTATGGTCTGAAGCAAGCTCCCCGGGCATGGTTTCAACGCTTCGCAGGCTTCCTCCATCGCATTGGCTTTATTAGCAGTAAGAGTGATTCCTCCCTTTTTATCTACAATCAAGGATGTGACACTGCATATCTGCTTCTGTATGTCGATGATATTGTCCTTACGGCATCTTCTGACGCCCTGCGCCAACATCTGATCCAGCTTTTAAGTAAGGAATTTGCTCTGAAAGATTTAGGCCCCTTGTCCTATTTCTTGGGCATTTCTGTTCATCGGACATCCACTGGCTTATTCCTCTCCCAGGATAAATATGCTCGCGAAATTGTTGACAGAGCAAAGATGTCTAACTGTAAACCAGCTGCCACCCCAGCTGAGACGTCAGTCAAGTTAAGTGCATCTTCCAGCCCTGCTATGAGTGATCCGACTCTTTATCGCAGTCTTGCTGGGGCATTGCAATACCTCACCTTCACTCAGCCTGATATTAGCTTTGCAGTACAGCAGGTGTGCCTATTTATGCACGACCCCAGGGAAGCCCATTTTGCAGCTCTCAAGCGCATTATTCGCTACATTTCTGGGACATCTTCGTTAGGTATCACTATCTCTTCTTCTCCGAAATCTGATCTTATTGCCTACACAGATGCTGATTGGGCAGGTTGTCCTGACACACGCCGCTCGACCTCAGGTTACTGTGTCTTCTTCAATGACACTTTAATCTCATGGTCTGCCAAACGGCAATCAGTTGTCTCTAGATCCAGTGCAGAGGCAGAATATAGAGGAGTCGCCAATGTTGTTTCCGAATGTTCTTGGTTGCGTAACCTTCTGCTCGAGCTACAGTGCCCACTTGCCAAGGCCTCCATTGTCTACACAGACAACATTTCTGCTACTTATCTAGCCAGCAACCCAGTTCAACACCAACGGACTAAGCACATTGAGATAGACATTCATTTCGTCCGAGACAAGGTTGCCCGTGGTCACGTTAGAGTTCTTCACGTACCTTCGGCTTTTCAATATGCAGACATTTTTACAAAAGGACTACCTCGACAGTTATTTCTAGATTTTAGATCCAGTCTTACTGTACTGCCTCCTCCAGTTTCGACTGCGGGGGTATGATAGAATATGTAAATATTGTAAATAGAGGGATGCCTACTGTAATTATGTAAAGTCAGTTTATTATTAATACGAGCCGTCTGATGACGGAAACCCTAAGGGGAATTCATTCTAATTCTCACACCGCCGTGGGGTGGGGCCTCACGCCTCCACCGTATAAACATCATGTAATCACCAAAACACCATGGAGTTTTCAGTAAATTACAGAAAATCATCAAAATAAATAAACTATCTTGAATTATCAACTAAATTTTAATTAAAATTTTAAAATCTTTTAATTATAAATGGGGCGTGTTAAATACACAATTTTCAATTTTCTTGGTAGTAAACGTCAACGCAATGCGTTTAATTCGACCGCATCTAATTGGCGTCAGCGTGTAAAATCTAACGCAAACACAAACGATGGAGCTATTTTTATTTTTTTTAAAAATTTTGAGCGCCTTTAGAAAGTGTCGGCATTCAAAATTTTTTTAACTATTTGCGCGCCCTCGCCCAAAACCCTCTTTTTTTCGCAATCTTTTTTCGCAATTTTTTTAAACCTAATTTAGGTTTGTAGAGTGAGCGTCTTGCGCCTGCGCTCAAATGTATAATTTTTTAAAAAAAAATCGAGCGTATTCACCAAACGTTGAGGTCAATATTTGGGCGCTTTCGTCAACCGAAAGCGCTTGATAAGCGCCATCGAAATGAGTTCGTTTTTTTACGTTGGTAAACGAGGGTAGTGCATTGAGGTTTGTCTTTTTTTCACCCTCCAGCTAGCATATCAAGTTCCTGTCAAGAGTGCCACGTGTGCACGCGTTCCTGCCGTCTAACTCAGCCATCGGTTCATCTACATACATGTATCCCATTTTCATATTTCAATTGATGAATAATGAAGAAAAAAATACATAAAACTTAGATTCAAGTAAAATAATTATCCTTTTATAACAAATAAATAATTTTGTTAAGAGATGTGTTGAATTGGATTTACAACAAAATTTCAGACGTTGACGTACACATCACATTTATATATATTAGATTTATCGCCGTATAAGAAAAAAGAACACAAAATAAACTTTATGATCAACTTTCTAATGATTGACTAACGAGTGGCTTGGGTTTGATAAAAATAAATTTTGGAATTTTATATAATAAGTGTCGGTCATACCAAATATAATTTGGGAAGGAGGTACTTTAATTAATAGCTAAGAAACTTGGTATTTTTTTTAAATGGAAAGCGATTACGATGACCTATCTTCTAAAGCTAGTCCATCATAAAACATCATTGCGGATGAGAACTAGAAGTTCGGGATCTTCAGAAAATGATGTGTTGGGGTTCAAAATTTTCAAATGGGTCAATCGGTCAGCAACACAGTTAATTTATCTGAACACATGTCTGACCTGAACTTTCTCAAAGAACCGAATATCCAGTCAGGAGTCGGATATGACCATCTCAGTCTCACAGGGACAGCCCAAAATTCTTTGGAGTGCCTTGATAACACATAAGTTATCACCCTCAATTTCAATCTGTTTTATCTTGAGCATTATTGCTTTACTAAGACTTGCCTTCAGCTTTTAAGACCGAGTTAAAATTATTGTTTTCTAGTGTCTCACTACTTTACCGTTATGATATTGTAGAACAAAGTCAATAGACATTATTCTCGAATCGAGTTTTGAACCATCAAAGTTGAGTTTTAAGAAACTTGGTCTTTGATTATTTGTTAATATAATATTTTTAAACCCATTTTCTTTTTAGTTAGTATAATAATATAATATAGATTTATAAAAAATGATAAATTATTTTTTAAAATTCTCAAAACTATTTCTTGTTGAAAACGATATGTCAAATCAATCAAATTCAGTTCACCTTTCAGCAAAAATAAGAATTGAAAGATGATAATAGTGTATGAAAAAAAGTTTGATGTGGGGCATATTTCAGTGATTATATTATGCAGGTCTATCGTATTTTTCTAAAATAATAATATTACGATAATTATGTTGTGGCCACGTAAAATTTTGCACTTGTAAAAAGTATCCCAGAAAAAGCTAAATTCATAGATGAGAGCACGTCAATTAGTTTATTATAGTATTTTATACATGAATTTGATAAAGTAATGTGAAGCTATATAAGTTGCCCTCATGTATTGTTGAGAAAAATTCTACAAGCCCTACAAAACTTGCCTACATGTTTAGTTTTACATACTAAATTCAAGATTTCTTACAACAAAATCTCATGAAAGTGACTAATAATGAATACTTTGTAGACTATGTATTGACAGGGTGTCAATTATGTCATCTGAATTGGGTTCAAGTTATTGGGTCATCTCGAGTTCTATCCGTTCGGGTTATTTTTTATCCGATCCGGATTCAAATTTGGCTCGAGTTATGAGTAAAACGGTTCACCGTGAGCCTCATGTTGAACCATTTGACTCGTAACTCAAACAATGTTTGAATCGAGTTTTTGGTTGTTTTGAACAATGAGTCAAATCTAGCTAAACTCGAATTAATTGTGTAGTTTTTTGAATGAGTCAAACTCCTTCGAACCCCCTTGTGATTTCTATAGTCGGGTTTATTTTTTTATGAAAATTTCAAAGCAAATTTTTATAGAATATTTTATTTAATTGTAATGCATATATGTTAGGGTTTATAGACCTGTTCATATACAGTCTGGGCCGGACTTTATAAATTCTTGAGCCCGTTTGTCCAGACTGGGACCGGTTGACGGGATGTAATGGTTGTTGTACACTCGTCTCGTACCCGTCTGGCCGGCCGGACGGGTACCCATTTTAAAAAAAAAATATTTAAATAATTGTTTTTTTTATATGAATTTTTCTAAAAAGTAAATTATATCTGATGATACTTAATGAAATATATGTTAAATTTATTATAATTATATTAAATATCTCTATTTATACTTAATATTTGATAATATATACAATATAACATATATATTTTTATCCGGTCCGACCGATCGGGCATTTTGACATGACGAACCTAGAGTGAAGTGCGGGTCCGTTCCGTCAAGCTTGATGGACTGAACTTTACTCCAGTCGGGCTTTTTTCTTTGTTCATACCCGTTTGTTTTCTCTGACGGACTGCCCGAATATAACAAGGCCTAATGGTATGTCAAAGCTTGTATGATTCATGGAAGAAGCTAGCTTGTATATACTACACGGGCATCGTCTTGAATGGGATGGTTCAAATTGGGCCTTTTCACCTATTTGGGCCATATCCATATGAAAATGGGCTTATGGGCCTTGAGTAATGATCCATGAAAGCCCATTAACAACATATAGAATTGTAACTTTCTAACATGAAAAGTCTAAATTCACATGCCCGATTGTCATATTAAACGAATAATTGGGATTTATGTTTAAATAGATAAAGATTGTATACAAATGAACACCGACTTTAAATAAATTGGAAAAAAATGACAAACTTCACCTAAATTAAAAATAAAAATGAGTAGAGTGGACAATATGTGGGGCACTAGAAAACAAAAGTCCCAATTTTGTAATTTTCACAAAGTTTGTCGGACTGTAGGAATAGTACTTAAGAGAGGAAGAGAATAAGGACATAATATACGTCTCATGTAGGATTAATAACCTACACTAATCCGTCATTCTCGCTTACTTTCTCTCAGTTAATATGCTCAAAAACTTACTTATACATAAGTTATCTTCCACGTAATAATGTAAACACGGTACGCGATTAGGGTAGATCATCTTCTCGAAACTCTCCAACTTAGAGCATCCTTTCGGATGAAATCCACAACCTGGGGGAGGATCGATGAGCAACCTAGTGGTAGTCGTGTCCCAAATATGCGAGCTTATCGGCTACACTGTTGACTTCCCTGAAGACATGATGAATTCTGACTTGCGGAAACCTGCCCATGATATTAGTGATGTCTGAAATGATGAGATCAAGTTCCATGGGGGTTTTCAAATTTGTTTAATGGAGTTGATGATAGTAAGATTATCTCCTTCTATCTCAAGCTTATTGATCTCCAGATCGCATGCTTTGATCAATCCCTCCCTTAACGCGCATGCTTCAACATGAAGAACCAATGTGTTCCCACATTGTCCAAAGCCTAGAGAGGCGGTTGATGCATGTTGAATGTAAACATTTTACCACAGATCCGTCCGATGTATTAGTGAGTTTTTTTTTTATACTGTACGGTAAGCGATTAGGGTAGATCATCTTCTCGAGACTCTCCAACTTAGAGCATCCTTTTGGATGAAATCCACCACCTGGGGGAGGATCAATGAACAACCTAGTCGGTAGTCGTGTCCTAAATCTTCAAGCTTATCGGCCACACTGTTGATTTCTTTGAAGACTTGATGGATTTTGACTTACGGAAACCTGCCCATGATATTGGCGATGTCTGAAATGATGAGATCAAGTTCCCATGAGGGTTTTCAAATTTGTTTAATAGAGTTTATGATAGTAAGATTATCTCCTTCTATCTCAAGCTTATTGATCTCCAGATCGCATGCTCTGACCAATCTCTCACTTAACGCGCATGCTTCAACATGAAGGATCGATATGTTCTCACATTGTCCAAAGTATAGGGAGATGGTTGATGCATGTTGTCTTGATGCATGTTGGAAGACAAGAGTCTCATGAAGGCCTTTAATATATTGTACACAAGTGTTATATAAGTATTTGAATATAGGGAGAAATAAAAAAAATTTTACAGGTAATTAAATGAGAGATCGAAAGATAGATGGAAAATGGTCCCATAATCTGTAGGCATTCACGTGCCACTGCTATATATATAAGTATGAACATCTCTTCCTTCCATTGTGGTTTCAATATAATCATCAACTGGTGCATAGGATTCTAAATGGCCCCATCCCTATATTTCACCAAATACCATTTAATTACATATAAAGTACCATCCTTTTCTGTCTCTTATATATACAGTCTTTTTTGTCTCATACAATGCAAACTTTCATGTGTGTGGGTCACTCCTCCATTCTTCTCTCTTTCATTTCTCCTTTCTTTTTTATATTTCACCAAATACCATTTAATTACATATAATAGGGTTGTTATATGATCCGGGTTATTCAGATTTGACTCGAAAAAGCCAAACTCAAGCTAAACGATCGAGCCTAATATTAACATATTTTAAAGACCGGTTAAAATTTATGTTCAAGTTCGACTCATTTATATAACACCGTTGTATATGTATATATAACGGTGTTAACTCGATCTCCTCTTAATCTTGTCTAGCTAGCCTGTCCCTTTCGTCTGCTATATATTTCATGCACCCTCTTAAAATCTCTCTCTCATATGGTACCTTATTTTGAGTGATGACAAACTTGTCAATAAAGGAGATATGGAGGTGGAAAGACTAGGGGGGTCCCTTATATTTGGGAAGAAAGGGTTTTTCAAAGAAGAGAAAGAGACTCTTTTTGTTTGCATGTTGTGTGTTGTTTAGAGAGCCAAACCAAAATTTTTGCAATTTACAGTAAGCTAGAGAGGCAAAGAAAAAGAGAACAAAAACTATCTCTAGGAGTTGAGAAAATTAAGTCCAAAGAAAAACAAAGAGAGAAATAATGTTTCAAGGTGGAGTTCAAGATCAATTTCATCAATTCTTGGTTGCAGAAGCATCACCACCACCTCAAATCAGACCTTCTTCTACCTCTCTCCCCTTCTCTCTTTTCCATGGCTCACTTTCTTCTAATCATAACCCTAATTTCCAAATCTTTGAGCCTTATAACCCTAATTCTCCTCATCATCTTCAACCTCCCATCCACAATCACCACCATATTATGCAGAACCCACCATTGGAACTTCAGTATCAAGTAGCTGCACAAATCAAATCTGCTGAATCATGTGTTAAGGAAGAAGATGGAGAAAACATCAATCCTTGGTCTCATGATGAAGTTCTTGCCCTTTTTAGGGTTAGATCTGCAATGGAGAATTGGTTCCCTGAGTTCACTTGGGAACATGTTTCAAGGTATGCATCATTATATGTATTGTTTTAGATTTGGAGATTCAAATATAAAAATCTTCTTTGGTATAGGAGTACAGTACACTGTACATGCAAATTGATTCTTCTAGGTTTCAGTGTATATCTGCAGATTTCAAATAGGCCTCCTTTTTTATTTTTTTTAATTAAATTTTTTTGCTTTTTAGATTGTAATGATACATAAGTCATACTAATATACGATAGTTAGAGAGGTTGAAGTAGTGATGGACCACTTCTCTCTTTCATAGACTTATTGTACTGTCATGAAATTTATTATCTTGTTTGTTTATGAAAATATGGAATTATGTAATCAATCAAGCAGGAAGCTGGAAGAAATTGGTTTCAGAAGAAGCCCACAGAAATGCAAAGAGAAATTTGAAGAGGAAAGTAGATCATACTTGCAGACAACCACCACGAACACTACAAGTACAATACATATTGATGAGGTTAGTTGTCCCAACAAGAACTACAGGCTTTTCAGTGAGCTTGAGGAGCTCTATCATCATGGTTGTGAGGATCGAAATCAAAACGACGTCGTTTTAGACAAACAGACCCCACAAGGAGAAGAAGAGATACAAGAACAAGAAGATGATGATGACGATGAACAAGGACAAGAGAGGTTGTTAGATGAAAATAATGGATCAGAAGACCATCATCAACAAATTGCCATGGTTGAGGTAGAAAAGGAAACAAAAATGGAAAAGAGAAATGGAAAGAAGAAGTTTGAGATATTCAAGAGTTTTTGTGAGGATATTGTGAACAAGATGATGACCCACCAAGAGGAGTTGCACAATAAGATCTTAGAAGATTTGATTAAAAGAGATGATGAAAAAATTGCAAGGGAAGAAGCTTGGAAGAAGCAAGAAATGGAGAGGCTCAAGAAGGAGATGGAAGATAGGGCTAAAGAGCAAGCCATGGCCGGTGACCGACAAGCGAAGATCATTGAGTTCTTGAAGAAATTAACCTCCAATAGTTCTTCCTCTACTAACATTTTCATCAACAAAAATGATGAGTTTAATGCACTCATCCACCAAAACCCTAGTTCTTCAGCCACACATAGTACTAGCCAAAAATGTCACATACCCACATCATCAAATGATGAGAGCCTCTCACAAACCTCAAATTCACTCACAACACACATTGATCCGATTGCACCCACATCAAATTCAGCTCAAGACAAGAACAAAATCCAAGCGAAAAGGCCGAGGCCTAGCAAGAGGTGTTACAATAACAATAGTGACAAGTATGATGACATTGGCAAGAGATGGCCTAGAGAGGAGGTAATTGCATTGATCAACATAAGGTGCAATCTCGATTCGACTAACAATACAGGACCAGATATCGACCGCAACGAAAGCAATAAGAATCCTCCCCTTTGGGAGAGGATCTCTAAGAGCATGATGGAATTAGGGTACAAAAGGAGTGCTAAAAGATGCAAGGAGAAGTGGGAGAACATCAACAAGTACTTTAGGAAAACAAAGGATTCAAAGAAGAAGAGGTCGATCGACTCGAGAACTTGTCCTTATTTCCATCAATTGAGTCATATGTACAACACTGGCCAGGTCTCCGGATCTTCCCATGGCGGTCCTGGTGGCTCCTCCGGTAACGCCGGTGTTGGCGGTGATGGTGCAACTTTGAATGTTAGTGATCAAGGTGAGGCTAATGCTGTGTTCATGTGACAACTTCAGCTTGTGACTTCTTAATTTTTGATCCTCGGCCTTTTTCTATATTTCTTTTTAAAATTTGGTTTGAGTATGGAGATAACGTAATATGAGATGGTAATATATATATTTTTTGAACTAATAAATTTCTTGCCGAGATTAAAGTTGATAATAATGTTGTTAACTTCAATTGCTGGAATGTCTAATAGATTGTCCGGTTCCTTGTGTCAAACTCGTGATATGAGATGGTAATATATATGTTGATAGTGTTGATTAGACTGGGTCCGAAACCTAAACCGTTGGTTTAAGTTTCGGAACCTACGATTTAGGTTTGGTCAAAGCTAAACCTAAACCGGCTATGTCGATAGTGTTGATTAGACCGGGTCCGAAACCTAAACCGTTGGTTTAGGTTTGACCAAAACGACGGTTTGATCCATGTTTTAAAAAAAAGAGTATATAAACCTAAACTGGAACTTTGACCAAACCGACAAATCTAAACCGTCGGTTTAGGTTTCGGAACCTACGATTTAGGTTTGGCCAAACCTAAACCTAAACCGGCTATCGCCAAAACGACGGTTTGATCCATGGTTTGAAAAAAAAAAAAAAGTATATAAACCTAAACCGGAACTTTGGCCAAACCGACAAACCTAAATCGTCGGTTTGGGAACCGTCGGTTCGGCGGTTTAGTTCAAACCGGACCCATTGTCTAGTATTGATATTTTTGGAATGAAAAAAAGCCAATATAGATGTTATTTTATGACCAAGGCTGATAGTTAATACTGACAAGAAAGGATTAAATAGTGTATGAAGAAGGTGGGTCGTAGCACATGGCCGAGTAAGGAGAAACACAGGCGAAGCTGTCATGCATGCAAAACATGCAAATGCCAAAATTACGATATTCTTTGACAATAACAATACAAACTCGAAATTGCCTTTAAAACTTATCCTTAAACCTCAAGGTTTGCACTTGTTGATTCCTCGTGTTTTTGGATTGAATCAAAGTTTAACACGTTGTCATGTGCACACTGCCCGCAACCTCATCAAGCAACTCCGTGATTATCGCTAGTTTGTACAAGTCGATTTGCATCTCATAGTTGGATATTTGTGCTTTTGAAAGCTCGATATTGAGAGTTAAGCAAACTATAAATCCAGAACAAAAGTAAAACTAAAAAGCAAACGAGTAATTTAGAAAATTTTCGCATAATATCCTTGTACTTTTGATTTTTTCGAATTATGTTCAAAGGTTTTTTAGTTTCTGAACGATGTCCATGAGCTCGAAAAATTACCGGATTATACCATTTTACCATTCACAAATTATCCGGATTATACCATTTCTGAACGATGTTAACTTATGAGTGGTAAAGGGCTATATTTTTTAAAAAAAATTATAAAAATTTTTTAAAAAAATTATAAAATTTTTAGGCATAATGCGAAAAAATCTAAAATAAAGGGACACATTCACATTAATGAATTTCCCATTTTACGATCGGACATCATTGTTAATTTACGAGTGGTAAAAGGGCATGTTCCACAAAATTATAAAATTTAAACGACAGATTCACATTCATGAATTTCCCAATTTAGACAATCATTCTGTCAATATTTTTTTAACTCTAGATGAATGAAAATGATACATAAAATCAATATTTTTATATATTTTTTTTTTAAGAAAAGAGTTATGTTGGAAAATAGCAAGTAGATACGGTGCACCCATCAGCTTCACATGCAAAAGCTCTGTTAAATCTGTGGATGTGTTTCCTATTCAAATTAGACAAGCCCACAGTCCATGGGTCCCACTGGGCATGGTACTACCTCTGAATCATCCTATACAGACTGATTTTTGGGCGCCGGTAATCAAATTCAGATTTGGTTCTCACAATACATTAAAAGCTCCCATTATTCATTTTTCAAGGATGTTACAATACATTTAAAAGAACATGTTAAGAGTCTGAAGATGGATGAAGATGCTGAACCTGATTGAAAAAAATCCAGCGAATGAAGCTTTAATTAAACGCTTCTGGTCCAGTTTTCCCATGAAAATGACAGCAGAATAGCCTTGCTTGTACTGGATTGAGTTGTTGCTGAACCCTCCTAGCTGTTTAAAGCCTTGTGAAATGCAACCTGCCAGTGGAGATGATAACAGTTAGGAAGTAGCCTTCAAAGGTGTGTCCCATCAATGCAAACTCTCGGGATCATGGGAAACCATTGGAGATTTGCGGGCATTACAAAAATGCCCCATGGAATCATTTATGGGTCGGTTAAGTAATGACATGATGTGAAATTTGCACAGTTAAGTTATCAGCAACCACCCAACACCGACACTGTCAAGGGTTTTTAAATAAATAAAAAGTGTGTGGTAATGAAAATGAACATGTAATTGAGTTTGGAGAAGAAACTTACTGATGTTGATGTTTTTAGAAGCTCCCTTATGGCCATGGTAGCATAACAGGATGCTGGGAGAGTAAAACTAAGCTTGAGAGCTGTTTGTGTTTCTTGAGCATCTGAGTTTTCTTTGATAACTGAAGTCTTGTTTTCTGTGTCATTTTTAATGCTCTCTGAAACACTCCCAGTGTCCGTATTACTGTCTTTGCCATCACTGGCGGTACCCTCTTGCTGAATTACATCAACGGGTTTGGACTTGGTCATCCTGTCCATATCTGTCTGTGCCAAGGGTTTATTTCCATCTGTATATTTCAGTATCTCCCTGTAAAAGAAAAGGGACCATATTCGTTACAGAACATTTTGTACACCAATTGTAAAAATGAAAAACCTAGATTAGGCATTTATTGTCCCGTGTCATTGGAAGAGCTAGACAAACCATTCAAAGTCTATGGGTTTCTGAAAAACACGTCTGTAGCCTCCAGTCATGCTGGTTATTGAGAACTCTCTGCAAAATTAGATTCATGAAAGCTTACTTATCTAAACTTGGGGAAATGAGATTCAAAATGTTGTCACTTCCTGATTGTTTGCATTACTTGATACTGTGATTACTCTCTGTCAAGCTGATGTTATCCTGATAATGACACAGACAAAAAAAACATGGTAAGGATCAGTAGCTAAGAAAGAAGCAAAGTTGAAACCACAAGCAATTTAGATTCCCAATATAAAATCAAATTAAAACAACGAAACCATGTTGCAACATCATAGCTCTAATATCGGCAACTGTAGTTTTCTCATCTTCCTTAAGTTTCCAATTTTGGAGCAAATATCAGCATATGCATGATCTGGAGTTCTCTACTAATCTGACAACATAGGTTCTAACTTGCTTTTAATGTTTAACCAGCCAATAAATTTGATTTTGATCAACTTGAATGTCTTTTTAATAATGATTATTTTATTTATATAGTATAAGGGTGCATTTCAGCTTTTCAAGATCCATATGTCAACTCAGCTAGGAGTAGACTTGCCATTCCAGCAGTGTCACGTTGAACAAGCTTGAAAGATTACCTTCTTAGCCAAATCATGGTAAACATCAGCGATAGCATTCTTAGGAAAAGTTGCCCGTGAACTGCAACAAATTTTGCTCCATAAGACAAATGCAACAGATGAATTATATATGAAATACAGTGCAGCTCCAAGTAATAATAACAAAGATGATCCTTTCATACCCAGGCAAAGGGAGGACAACATCCTCAACAGTATAGGTCCCCTTGAGCAAATCTTCAGCGTCAACGACCTGCTCAAAGCAAGAGACATCACACAAACCAAAAACTGTCTCAACATGGAGCTCTCCCCTAAATATATCTTCTACGATATCTGATATGCAGTTTTCACCTCTTTAACCGAATTTACTAATCTAATAGAAAATTATTGGCCAGTGAGTGGAGCATGTCAGGTTGCAGAATCAGCTGTAAGGTGCAAATTCCAGCACATGTAAATAAGCAATTCAACGTATGGATAACAAGAGATTTCCATCTCAAGTTGATTTAACGTTTTTACCACTCCAAGCAACACTTCTCAAAACATTTTACCAAGCTTCCTCATCTGAAGTAGATGAAATGATAAACAAACGAACAAATACGAAAAAAATAAAAATCACAACAATACATGCAAGCAACACTTCTCAAAACATTTTATCAAGCAGCTTCCTCATCTGAAGTGGATGAAATATAGACAAATGAACAAATGGAAACAAAAAAAAAAAAGAAGAAGAAGAAAAAGAAGGTTCACAATAATACATGCAAGAAAAAGGTAAAACAATCATCCTTATGTCCTAATAGGCTAATACTATTCAAGATCAAAACCATAAGGGGGGGTCTCTGAAGATTAGACACATACAATGATACAAGAGTCAAGACCAACAATTACAAATCAGGAACCGGTTGACGGTTGCCTAAGAATATTACCTTCACAGTTTGGCATCTATCCTCCGGAAGATCAGCTTCAGAAAGCTCATCAACATGGCTTCCATTGATCCCATCAATACTGGCATCATCTTCACATTCATTCATATGAACTTCTGGGGTAATATCATGACTACTGTCTTCTTTGGAATAAACCAGGTCTCCTACTGCAACTTTATCAGCTCCTACCACATAATTACATAAAACAAATACTAAGATTCACACATGCTCAATTAGTTGATTATAGTATAACATAGCTGGGAAAACATTCCACCAAGTGCCTACAAAATCACGATTTGCATAAACTGAAAACAAGTTTGGCTACATACCATACGTCTGCATACGTATGCTTGCTGCATGATTCCAAAGGTAGCTTTGATAACTGTGTACATACCTGGGCATGGACACAACTTAGAATGTCAAGATGGAATAAGAAAAGAACCTTATTCAATCTCAAGCTGGCCATGGACAAAGAAAATGCTAACTGCTTTTCTACATCTCGAGATTCATCAAGAGAACCCTCTTTACTAGTATATGAGTTAGAAAAGTGTTTTTCACAGAATCTGGGCCAAAATTTACATTGGAACATAGGACTGTAAAGAAAGCCCAACAGTTATAAAGGTTCGTTTGGTTGAACATGGGAAGTGCAATTCCTAGAAAGTTACTCAATTCCCATGAATTACATTTGTTTGGTTAAGTACTTAAGTATATGTATTTAGTTTTCAATTCGAGGGAAGTGGGATTTTATGTAGGTGGACTAGTATACATGTGGCTTGCAGGAATTAAATTCTGAGGTTTTCAATCAAATACTTTTGAACCAAGAGCATGCATCTAGCCCTACTACTGGATTATTTGTATTTAGTGGGTTTTTAGTGCCAACCAAACGAAATCTAACATCTAAGAATCAGTCCCAAGCCTATTCATTCGAGTATGGGAACGTGACACAGTATCTACTGTACAGTCATAAAGCAAGGTTTTGGGGGACAAAGTAACGATGCCTACTCTACTTACATCATTCGCAAAGTTCTAGGTATTGCTTTTAATGCCTGCAGATAGTTTCCAGGATTTTTCTTCAAACACTGAAGCTGCATAAGATAAGAACAGAAATTAGTGTTGGAAAAAGAACAAACTAAGAGATGTCGGAGATAAAAGAAACACAGATAGCTAGGAAATCACGAAGAGTGATGATATTATCAAGGGCTCTTCTATAAATAAGAAAAAGGCAAAGTTTAATGGATGCAACCACCATAACTTTTATATTCATCAATGGATTCACAAATTTTATTGTTTAGGCAAGCTTCAAAAATGGAGGATATGCACAATTCCAGTTAGCCTCATATGGATAAAGTTTATATTGCTAATTAAAATTATGACCTTGATAAGCAAATGTCTCGTGGATGAACAAACCAGTAATAAATATTTAAAGCAACTGCCTACAAGAGGTATCACCACAATCAGAAATTGATAGCTCTATTTAGCTGAATACTTGAATATATGTGAGAAACTTCAACAAGAAAACCACAAGCATAATAATGCATATACTTACAATTGACCTCTCTGCAAGCATATTATGTGGCAAGTTCCTTAGAGTCCCATCAACATCATTAGTTTCCTTGTAGTACTCCCGAATCTTCTTGAAGTCATCTCTTTGTAATAGCTCAATAACTAAGTCAAGAAATAGCCTTTTTCCAAAACCAAGCAAAAACTAATTTGAAGAAAATTAAGGATAAAATAAATATAATGACATCATAGTGTCAGTTAAGGATATCCCCATCTCTAGGATCAAGAATCATATCCACAACAGCTTTCCATTCACCTCTGAGTAATGCTGCACCAATGCAGTGAGTTGGCACCGTGCCACTTCCAAACCGCTGCAATGAGTCAGTGAATGTAAAAAAAATAGTTGGTAGGTAAAGCAAAAACAACTTATCACTCTTTAACAAACTAGCTGAGGAAATGACAAAATCATGCACAGGAGGATGACCGAGAAGGAAAAAATGACTACCTGCAGACCAAAATAATTAATAAATCCATACTTTCCCAAGTCAGACACAGATGCTCTGAGAGTATCTTCGGAATCAGCAAGAACACCTCTGTATACAGAAACAAGCATAGAATCGATCAAACAGAACTTCATAAGATATAAGGGTAAGAAAAGTATGTAAACACATTTCTCAAATACCTTAAAGTAATTGTGAATCTGTTGCCTAGGAGTTGACCGAGAATTAATCCATCCTTGGCATAACTGAATAACGAGAAAGATTTATCATTCTTCCATCCTGTCGTATAGGCAATAAACCTAGCTCGTGAACCTTACCAAAAGTTGCCAATTTTTATACCAATCAACCTCTCATTAAGAGAAGCTAATCTCTTTGCGTGGATCTTGAAAACAGTGACCTATCAAGGAAAACAACATAACTAATTCACACATAAAAACCTCAATAACAAACACTTTATAGGTAAGCATCCATGCTATCCAAGTCATTATATCATTGACAGCACACCAGCTATCCATGTTTACCGGATAAAGAAAATTATTATGAGAAAAAAGAGGGTATAATATATCTAATTGAGGAAGAAATACCCTTTGGGTAGTAACAGCACGCTTGTCCTTAGTGCCTGAAAAACCAAACGCTCGAGGCTGTCCACAGATAAAAGCAATTTCAGAAATGAATGAATTTAAGCAAAAGAGTAGACTGAATTTGCACATCAATCTACAAGGAGACCTTCACCTGAATTCCAAGCATCTTTCCTATCACTCTCAAGGCCTCTTGAGTGTCCTTGTTTTCCTTGTAAAGATGAAACCTGCCATTCAATACATGGGGTTTCAAGTAATCCAATACAAGAAGCAACTGAATACCATCACTGCATGCAAAAGCTTATCACGCATAGGTTACAACAGTAAATGAAATTGGAGTCCCCGATGATAATCATATTGCAAGGAATATCTCAAAATTTTCAATCTGACAATAATCAATAATATAAAGCTTTGGAAGGAGAAACTAAGCAGTTGAAATACTATCTATATTTTGGTATGATCTTGTTAGAGAATGTGGTATTATTATGCCAGCTAAAGTCAAGCATGTGTGCAAGGTATGCCTATTTCAAATTCAGTTATACAAGAAGAGAATACCTAAGGAACTTGCCAAGATGCTCAGGCCAATCCTCGGAGCCCCGGCTATCAAAAGGCTTACCACCCCTATCTTTCCTCTTACGAGATGACCACCCCTTATTTTGACTGCCACCTGAATTCAGCCTTACTCTAATGCATTTTGATGACTGATCAGGACCATCCACTGTATCCGTAACTAGAAAATTCATTTTCTCCTTGAAAAAGTTGTGCATTGCCTGAAATACCGCTCAAAATTAATCTACAAACCACTTAAGATTAAGCTAAGTAATTGCACTTCAGTCTTACCGTCCTATGGGACTTATCAGAGCTCGGGGAAAGGACAAATGACGAAACACAGTCCTCCGAACCAGAATTAAGTTTATCAATGAAGTCCTTTAAACAATCAGCATCGGAATCACCAGCAAGGGACCTAAATAATTCGATTTCAGCAGTGTAACTCTTATCAGTCGGCTCCGGCAACTTCAAATCTCTCTTCTGTACCATCTGAAATCATAATCACAGTCATAAGATGCTAACTAAGCAAAACCAGGAGCTGCAATAACTAGAGGAACAAAAATTACCTCAGGAGGTACATCCATGGAGGTCAAATGAACCACATTTCCATCCAAATCCACTTCGTTTACTATAAAATCAGAATAGCTAAACACAAAAAAAAATCATTAAACAAGAGAAAACAACAATTGGTCCTTCTCTATTTTCAACTTGATGCAAGTCCAGAATACCGTTGCTTAAGGATGCCACGGAAACCAGGGAGCTTAGAGATGTAACAGAAGATCCCGACATCTAGCTCTTCTATAGTCTTTGCAGTATCATTGGTTGTCTTC
Organism: Fagopyrum esculentum; assembly: GCA_033239045.1. Taxonomy (NCBI): domain Eukaryota; kingdom Viridiplantae; phylum Streptophyta; class Magnoliopsida; order Caryophyllales; family Polygonaceae; genus Fagopyrum; species Fagopyrum esculentum. The sequence goes on along the minus strand of BSUD01000007.1, from coordinate 386,934 downwards.
GGTGGTACTTCTTGTCCCATTGCAGCGACTCCGGTGGCAGTTGTCGTCGGCGTAAGGTTGAAGAAGAAAGGTGAGAAGGGTTTAAGAATGTGCTTTGAACACGCAGTTACAATATGCCTACGGAGCATGCGGAGTTCGGTGTTTCGCGGCCTCTGCCAAAACGACGGCGTATATGCAGCTACGCAAGTCACGCCTCCCAACATGATTTTTTTCCTTAGAAAATCTTGCAATAGTGCGCATATATAATTTTATTTTGTTTTAATTATTTTTAGAGAAAATTGGATGAAATGCAACCCATGACTAATTTTGGTTAGTAAATAACTATTCTTGTAAATGAAACAGATTTCTTGTAAATTTATAATTTATTCTTGTAAATAATTTTTATTTTCTTGTAATTATATTTTTTGAATTTTTTTGTAATTTTATAATTCTTACAAGAAATACGAAAATTTAATAAATGAATGTAGTCAACAAGAATTGATCTATGATTGGTTGCCCCTCCCTTCCACCCTAACTAGACAAGTTGGATTTCACGATTTATCTTCTTGTAAAATTTTATTGTACACGATTTTACGATTTATCTTCTTGTAAAATTTTCTTGTACACGATTAATTACTAATTGATTACGCTGATCAATTCTTGTAAATTTTTTGTAAAATTTTATCAAGAATTTTCTTGTACTCTTCATGATTTACATGAAAGTACAAGCATGTAGCATGCTAGGTTTATCAATTTACGTAAAAAAAATTTGTATTCTTTATGATTTACTAATTGATTACACCGATTAAAATTGGTAACTTTTTGAAAATACACCTTCTTCAATTAAATATTGTAGGTCAATTAAAAGGCAATAATTAATTAAGAATCTTTTAAATTTTTATAGAAGGGTAAATTAGTCTAAATTATTTAAAAGAGGTCATATTCTAACAAAATTATTGAACTTCACAATTACTAAATAAAATTAGTCAAGTAAGGCTATATAGCAAATTCTAGGGGTGGGCATGGGACGGGACGGGACGGGACGGGATTTATGACATTTTTTCTTCGTCCCGCGCGGGCCATGTCCCCTGTGGGACGGGACGGGACAAATCCCGCGAAAATTATGCACCGATTATATTTAATATGTATACTTGTTTTCTCTCGTGTTTAAAGACATAAATGATCGGGAAAAAAACTCGATACCGAATTATCGATTCATGACGCCTACATTAGTAGTTTATACATTGAAAACAAATTCAAGTTACATCAAAATGTTTTACCGACTCACATTCAAAAAATAATCACAGATAATTTAATGAAAATTATATTTATTTAACTATCGATTACAATTGTGGTAATCCACAAATACAAGGGCGATGGAACCGACTAGAGCAAGGGTGTCGATGGAACGGACCAGAGCAAGGTGGCAAACGGACTAAATCAAGGGAGATCAGAAACTCTAGTATTTTAGATCCAACCGAATGAGTAGTAAAGAATGAGTGAATCAATGATGAAAAATCATCTATCTAATAATTTTAAAAATAAAAAAATATTTTTAAAAATTATAATTTATGTATAGTATTTATCTATATAATATTTATAAAAATATTATTTATATATATATGCGGGACGGGACGGGATTAACCGGGATGGGAAGTCTTCGTCCCGCGTCCCGTCCCGCAAATTTTTTGCGGGACGGGACGGGACGGGATACACATTTTTTTTTCCAAATCCCGCCGGGATCGGGACGGGATGCGGGACGGGACGGGATTAAGCGGGATTTATGCCCACCCCTAGCAAATTCACTCTTATGTTTATAGAATGTAAAGATAAAAGGTAGTTTGTTTGGTAAAATAAATAAAGTTGAAATGAATAGAATTATTTAAACGAAAAATTAAGAAGATAAAATCGTTTAAGAAAATGAGTATAAAAATAAGTAAAATGAGTGTTTGGTAAAATGAATATAAATATTTGTTAAAATTGAAATCTGATTTATTGAGATAATGATGTCCGAAGTTATGTGTAGAGAACACAAAAATTGAAAAAGGGAACATAAAGCGATTATAGGAATTAAAATTTCATGCTCGGGTTGATTGAATGCACAATATGCTGAAATTGTTTGATAATCGTCACGACCGTGTTAAAAATGTTTATAAACCTATTTTGAAAGAATTTGGTCAAATAAACCTTTTTCTATTTTCATTAGTTTGCGTACCCTTTCAATTTTTATCACTTTCATTAAAATTTATGAAAATTCATTGCACCCACATCATAGTTATGACAAACTATACTATCTTCACAGTTAAACGATGCAATCCAATTTTTTCTTGAACAAGAGAACAAAATTGTAACATCATAACAACAAGCCAAATACAATGAACAATAGTTTCATTACCGGAAGATGCTTTATCATTAAGAATTTCCCCATTGTGAGTCTTGTTAACATTCTTCACCTAAAAAAACATTCTTTAGGTCTTTCCCGAGTTCATTGACATTTTCATTTTCCTTACTATCACATGACTTATCATTATGAATTTCCCAATTGTCACCCTCGTTTACATTCTCCAAACCCTCAAAAACTGGTTCTCCCTCGTGCTCGCTGAGTCCCTGATTAGACTTGGCGATCTTATCCTTATTTTCAGCAAACTCCTCGACCGACCCATTTTCTTACAAAAATTCCAAAGTATCGAACTCAGGGATTTGGGGATCAAATTCAGTTCGTAAATTGTCCAACAAGATAAAAAGATTTTGTAAAAATAATTGGGAAACAAACAATTCTAAAGATTCAGTTATCCAATTATAGGAATCGATTCAAGATGTTCTAAACGTATAAGGACAAAGTCGGGATTGCATAGGTATAGTTAGGGACTTGTACGGTGAAGTTCCAAAACCCATAATTTTCACCCCAAAGACTCTCTCAATAAAGGATGTTGAGTCTCGTCATAAAGAGAAGATACTTTGGCGCGTCAGAAGATACTCTGGCGCGTCAAGCAGTATCAGAAGATACTTTGGCGCGTCAAGCAGTATCAGAAGATACTTTGGCGCGTCAGACGGTATAAAGGAGATACTTTGGCGCGTTCTAGCTTCCTTTTATGCTCCTTTTTGTTTCGCATCAAGGCTTAATCCTTCCATTTTGCTTCATAATTTGTCAATCAATATACTATATTAAAGCCAAAACATTTCCTTCAACGTGATTCATTCTACCTTATATTATGTCACGTGTCATTTTCTTAAAATTTTGATTTTTTAAAAAAATTATATATATAGTTACCCTATTTAAATTAGTCAATAATGTAATAGTATAATTATTTTATAATAGAAGTTATATTTATCTACTTACCAAACATATTTTTTTATATATCTACACATATACATAAACATAGTTAAAATTATTATACTAATACAATTATTATTTTATGATAAAATTATACCAAAATAACTTTATATATATAGTTATACATATATTTATCTATATTAAACATACTTTTTTAATTTATGTATAGATGATAATGTATTTTAATCTTATTAAAAAAATTGAAGAGATTATTTTTATTAAACTTCTATCAATTAATATATTTTTTTTAAAAAAAAGTGTAAATAATAGATTTTGTTTCCTTATTTTTTTAAAAAATATGATACTTTAGTATTATATTAAAATTGTACGTACTAATGTGACTACTTTTCTTTTAATATATATTAATAAAAAAAATTGTAATTATCTTTCTTTCCAATTTCAACATATTTGTTGGTATTTGTTGGTGATGGAATTAGTGGGTCCTTTATATATTTTTTTTATTTATTACTTAAATAAATTACCTTTTTTACCAAACTTTTAGGTCAAGTGTATCTTCTCTCCTTCCCTCTTCTCCAAATCGCAAATCACCTACCAAATCTATTTTCCTTTCCATTTTACTTTTTGAGAATTTTCTTTATAATTAGTTGAACAATTTTTATTACAAAATTAGTTAATTATGTAAGTTGATAAATTTTTAATATGTTTGTAGAGTTTTTTTCTAATATATTACTTTGATGTAATTATTATTTTAACAAAATTCCCATATAAATTTATAAGGTCAACTAAATTAATTTATCAAAGCCGCAAATAATCGTGATATGAATCACATTCTTTTAAATAATCAATTTAAAAACTGATATTTTTAAAAAAATTATTATTTAAAGTCGTAATTTACATCAACTTTTCTCGATAAAATTATATTAAAATTTAACCTATAATTAGTTATTTGACAAATTTATAAATATATTTTTAAATATAGATGAATATCATATTTTGTCAAATATACATCATTGATATAAGACTAAAAGAAAAAAAAATTAAAAGTATATTTTAACAAATCCCGTGCAAGGCACGGGTAATACACACTAGTTTAACTACAAATGCAATAAAACTTTGTGTAAACCTAACAAAGTAGGTGAATATAAACATAAATGTCATGAATGTATGTTTATGCATGCAAAATAAATGAAAAACTACATGAATGCATGCCTAAATATAGGTCATAACTCATGTCATCAGTGTTCCTAGACAATATCCTACCACGAAGCTCTACATTAGAACTTGCAGCTTCAAGATCAACCCTCCAACTTAACAATTTCTCACTAATTAGAACGGTATTCTCAGAGTTTTCCATATTTCGAACCCTACCACTCCATATTCTCTTCAAAGTTAATAAATACTTCTCATAATTCTCCGACATAAGAAATCTCACCATACATTCGACAACCACTGCACACTACGCATCCTTCATACTTTCAGAATCAACATTTCCCTCTTTAAAATCCAGTTCTCCGATAAGCCCCAACAAACTCAAATTTATTATCTCCGATAAGCAACATTTCCCTCTTTATAATCAAAACGGAGTCTCGTTAGTATTCAACAAACAAAAAGTACACTACTAGCTAAATTTTCTCATAAATATACATTTATATACATTACTAAAACAGACGATACTAATGCTTACGTGACGCTCCCATTTTTATATGGGATTAAATCTTTTACTAAATCATAAATTGAGCCAATTAATCTTTTTTCACTAATCAATTTCGTATAAAATTTTAATATTTTTAAATTGTATGATTATATTTTTTTAATTAAATTATTATTTATTAAATAATAAATTAGATTTTAAAATATTTTATTAGTATAAAACTAATATATGATCATGCACTACGTGATCTCATCTACTATGTAACACATGATATGTCATTTATACTAACTCATGACATATAACAAACAAAATTAATAACATATAATATAATAAAAAATATAAAACGATAAGTTATTTTATTAAAAAATCCATACAAGGTGCGGTCTACTTACTTTATATATTACGAGGTTAAAAAAATCGAGCAAGTATATAAATTTTATGAATTATTTATCTCTACATGTTTTGTACAAAAAAACCATGCTTTCACTATATCAGATCATTGTCAAATTTCTTTGGAAATTTCGACAACGGATAATTACACTCCACAACCGTTCAAATTTGAAATGATGTGGACTAAACAAAATTCTTTTGAGAATATTGTAAAACAAACATGGCGTTCAAACTTTATAGGAAATGAAATGTATAAACTCACAAAAAAAACTCAACTTCCTAAAACAAAGGCAAAGAAATGGAGTAAAGTAAACTTCGGTAACATATTCAAACAACTCAAAGAGGTGGAATCACAATTACAAGAAATTCAAAGCACAAGACCAAATAACTTAAACCAAAGAGAAGAAATCATTCAAAGGAATCTTCTAACAAAACAAAACCGTTTACTGTTATTTCACCAAAGATATTGGAGACAAAGAACTAAAAACAAACATGTGAAGAACATGGACTCAAATTCCAAATATTTTCATCGCATTGCTACTGGAAGAAGAAATCAAAAACGCATAAAGGAACTTAGAACGACAAATGGTACAACTATATCGTCTGAAACAGAGATCAAATTGCAAGTCAAAACGGAATTCGTGAGAAAATTCTCTAAAACCCAACTAGATCAATCTTTATTGGAGGGCAAACTCCAACTTATTCAAAACAAAGTCAGTTATGAAGATAACAAAACCCCCCCACTAATGAAGAGATAAAAAAATGCCATGTTCAATATTGGATGTGATAAATCCCCTGGACCTGATGGTATGCCGGCTGAATTTTATCAAAAATACTGGCACATTGTAGGAACTAACGTTTCAAAAGCTGTGAAAGATTTTTTCAGAAGCGGAAAAATGCTCAAACAAATTAACCATACTTTTATAACCCTAATACCTACAGTGGATAATCCTACAACAATTAACCACTTCAAACCTATAAGTCTTTGCTCAACTATATACAAAGTTATTGCGAAAATAATCACGAACAGAATGAAAACCATCATGTCTAAACTCATTCACCCTCTACAAGGCGCCGTCGTAGCTAACAAATCAATTCACGACAATATTCTCATTGCCCACGAATTTTAATACTCTTTTCGATCAAAAAAGAGTAAGGAAGGTTGGACCGCAATCAAATTAGATATGGAAAAAGCATATGACCAAGTCAATTGGGACTACACCATTAACATCCTAAAAAGATTTGGATTCAATAACAAATTTGTGGGATGGATTAAAGAATGTATAACTACAATCTCTTTCTCCGTTCTAGTTAACAATGGACCAACCGAGCAATTCTTTCCGGAAAAAGAACTTAGACAAGGAGATCCTCTTTCCCCTTATTTATTCATCCTAGGGGCTGAAACCCTTACACAAATGCTACAAGAAGATTGTAACAACTACGACAATCATATTGGATTCCCAGTGTGCAGACATGCAACACCAATCCCATTCCTCTCTTTCGCTGATGACATGATCATATTTGCTAAGGCAAATTCGGCCTCATGCCAAAGAATTAAGCAAATCTTAAAAATGTATTGCTCCATGTCAGGACAAAAGATTAACTTTCAAAAATCAACCTTCCAAACAACAAAAAATGCTAATGAGAGCAACATTGCCCAGTTAAAAATGTTCTAGCAATGACTCATACCACTACCCTCGACAAATATCTTTGATGCCCAATCATCAACGGCAGAGTGACAAAAGACTTTTGGCGACATAAACCTCAAAACAAAACAACAACTTTCGAAATGGAAAGCAAATTCCTTATCGCAAGAAGGGAGGAATACCCTTATAAAACATAATTTGACGGCTAAACCAACCTTTGCCATGCAAAGCTTTATGCTTCCGATTCATAATCTAGAAGAGTTAGATAAAACATATAAAAATTCTTTTGGAACAAAGGAGACCAATATAGACCCATCATCAGTTGGGATGTAATATGCAAATAAAAAAAAGAATGGTGGTCTTGAATTAAGGAAATCTTTAGTCACAAATAAAGCAAGACAAATGAAACTCTTGTGGAAAATTTTGGCTGAACCAAACAATATTTGGGTTAAAATTGTATACGAAAAATATTTAAAAAATCGTAATATTCTTTATTACCAAAAGAAAGGATCAACATCTTGGCAATGGAATTAAAAACTGAGTTTAAAAATTGTATTATTTGGCAGGTTGGAAATGGTAAATCCATCAACTTTTGACATGACAATTGGGTAACAACAACACCACTTATAAAAATGGCCCAAAATACCAATCAATTAGACACAAGTATAAAGGTTAGTCACTTTATAAACGACTCGAGACAATGGAATATCAACAAAATTGATAACGAACTACAAAATATCATCAACCCAGAGATTAGGAAAAAAATCAAGGAAACGATTATACCACAAAATGATATTCAAGATAGATTATATTGGAGATGTAGTACTAATGGTTGGTTTACTACGAAATCCGCGTCGGAAATGATTGATAAGGATTCAAGCATGTCCCCGAACTATACATGTGATTGGATTTGGAACCTTGATACCCAACCTAAAATTAAAAACTTCATTTGGAAAATTTCACAAAACGGAATCCCAACAAAGGCTAAGCTTGACGAAAGAAGAATTGTCGTAACAAGACATTGTGAACTATGCAACCACCATTTAGAGGACTTGTTTCACTTACTCATTGAATGTCCTTTTAGCAAACAAATCCTTACCAAAGTCGACACGTCAATATTAACTAAACTAAACAACTTTAGCCTTGTTAATAAAAAAGCTCACGATCTCCTACAAGAAATAAAGAATAAAATTGGACTTAACAAGTTTGCTTGCCTCGCAACTATGTGGTGAAGTATTTGGTTCTTCAGGAACAAAATTATTTTTGGGAATAAGCATATTGGTCCTTGCAATAAGGTTATCAACTTCATTAAAAACCAAATTCAAATGTGGAAAACTAACATCATTGATGAAGACGATTACGATATAAAACAACAATAAAAGAACATTAATTCTTCCAAAAGGAAGAAAAATAATGTTAAGTGGGATAAATCAAAACTTGGTTTCCATAAACTTAACTTTGATGGATCTAAACTCGATTCGGGATTAACATCCATTGGCTTTGTGATTCGGAATCACGAGGGTGAGGTTGTTAGCCTTGATGCGACAAAAAAATAACTTTAACTCGGTAATAAAAGCTGAAACTTATGCTCTCAAATTGGGTCTACAAGAAGCTATCAGATTAAAGATAAAAAAGATCGAAATCGAGGGTGATAATCTTTGTGTTATCAAGGCGCTCCAAGGATTGTGGAGTTGCCCGTGAGAGGTCGAGATGATTATTTCCGACTCCAGTCTGATCCGTTTATTTGACGAAGTTCAAATTAGACATATTTTCAGAGAAACCAACTGTGTTGCTGACCGAATGATCCATTTGGAAATATCGAACCCCAACATCCGTTTTTCTGACGATCCCGAATTTCGTGTTCTCATCCGCAAGGATGCTTTAGGTGGACTACCTCTAAGAGATAGTTCAACCTAACCGCTTTCCGTTTTAAAAAAAAAAAATAAAAATAAAAATTAGGCAAAATAAATAAAAGATAATATAAATCAGGAGTCAAATTCTCCTTGGAGAGTGGAGCTTAGCAGATCCGCACAAAAATCAAATCCCTCGGCTGCTAAAAAAAGCTTCGCGAGAGATTGGAGATGGTGACCAAAACAGAGGAAACCGAGCTTAATAGATTGGAGAGCCAAGTTGAGCACGGTGGAGGCGGTGCCTGGGAGTATCTATCGCTTGTTCGAAAGCTCAAAGTTCGTCGCTCTGACAAGGTTTTAAAGCATGGATTGTTGATCTTGAACGATCCTAAGAAGCGATCTGCTCTCGGTGACGAAGGTACATTTATTCGATCTATTTTTTATTCTCTAAACCCAATTTGATTCAATATTCGTTTGTATATGGTAATCCCAATTCGATTGCTTTGAAATTTAGGGTTGCGATTAGAATCTTATTGGTTAATTACTTCTGAGATCGTAGATTAGCTTGAAGTTCACTTACATCACACAAATTTTGCGGGAACACGTTTTTTGAGTTGCGAGTTTGCACAATTAGCGTGAGTTTGGAGCCATCGAAATTTGAGGGATATAAGAAAAATAGCATATTGACAATTTTCATTCATTATTTCACAATTAACACGAATCAATTTACTTATTTGCATCAAGCAATGTGCTTTGTTAACGTTTTGACTCCTTCTCTTGTTTTAGTATGGACATTATACGAGCAGGTTGCTGTTGCAGCCTTGGACTGCCACTCTCTTGGTGTTGCATTGGTAACTATAACTCCATCTCAGCTCATTATTGTATGGTTTTTGCTCATGTGTTGATTATCTGGTTTTAGTCTTTGTTATTTCTGTGTGCCAAAGGAAGATATACGTTGGAGATACATGATGTCTGTTACAGTTTTTATTACCATGTCCACAAGTTCACAGATTCTATTAAATTTGATCGTCAGTTTATTAAGTTACTGCTATTTGGAGCTTGAAACTAAGGTCACATTCAATTTTGATTCGATCTTTTTGCCTCCATCTCCAAGTCCTCCCCACCCCTAGCCGGTGGTGGTTATCTCTAAGCATGCCCAGTGGATGAGAAGCTATTAAAAATTTCCAGATGGGATTTTGCTTCAAACCCCGTTTCTTGGTTGGATTTGCAGATCCAATAGATGGCTGTTCTGGAAGTCGGCTCTACTCTAAAGCAGTTTACTTAATTTGCATAGTAGATTCACTATAAAAGACAATATTTTGAAGTGTTATTTCACTTTTTTAAATCATCATATTTTGTCGATTATGATCTTGTCGTGTTGAGATTCTTCTTCCTCTTTTGTGTGTGTAGGAGTGCATGAAGGTTCTACGGAAAAAGTTTCCTGAGAGCAAGAGAGTTGGTAAGTTCACTTATTTCTGCAACTCTTCTTGGTTGCTTTCAACTCCTCTCTTCCTTTCTCATTTTTTTTCCTGAGAGATTTTTTTTTGTGCACTACATTTGGCTTTCATCTTTTAATGCTCCAAGAAAGTGTCTTTTGACTTTTGGATCTTTCCGTTCTTAGATTAGATTAACACTGTCATGAACTTTTGGAATAATTAATTATTGTGTTGATATGATTAGGTATATTCTTAGATAAGTACTGCTTGTATGTTTATAATTTATATGATACAACTATTTGTGTTATAGCTCGACTGGAGGCAATGCTGTTTGAAGCAAAAGGATGCTGGGAGGAGGCAGAAAAAGCGTATTCCAGCCTTCTGGAAGACAATTCAGTTGATCAAGTATGTCTTCTTTACATCTGTCACAAATTCAAAGTTGAAGGTCTATTCAGTTTAATAAGAATTGTGTCTTCAAGGTCTTTCTTTGTTATTTGTGAGACCTAATAATTGATTTTTGGCATCTCAACCGTGTCACCTTTTCTATTTTAGGTGATACACCGGAGAAGGGTGGCTATAGCAAAGGCTCAAGGCGATACTTTAAAAGCTATTGAACTTCTGAATGCATATCTTGAGATGTGAGTCTAGTGCACCAGGGAAATTCTGTTGTTTCAGATACAATTCACTCTGAATAACTTGGAAAATTTTGCAAATACTGACGCATTCCTATTTTTATAACAGCTTTATGGCTGATCATGAAGCTTGGAGAGAACTTGCTGAAGTTTATGTGTCAATGCAAATGTAAGTGAGAACAAGCCAGCTGATAAATCATATTTCATCTGTCTGACAACTCTGACTGCCAAACTACTTATATAATATTGTGTATCATATGGATGTCTCTTGTCTGGTTTGATCCCTTGTTTTGTTTTTGCGTTAAATCCAGGTATAAGCAAGCTGCTTTTTGCTACGAAGAGTTGATTTTGTCTCAACCTACTGTTCCCGTGTATCATCAAGCCTATGCTGATGTAAGCCCCCCTCTTTTTGTAGTGCTTTCAGCTTTGTTATGAAGTAGTTAGTTTTTTTAATCTGTTTTCAACTAGTGTTGAGTGTTGGCTGATACGACACAAAAAACGAACCAATATAGAAATCAAGAGGACGCCAAAGTTTGTTTGGGAGGGCTTATATAACATTTTAGGTTTGTGTGGGCTTCAATTTGCACATGTTTTAACTTTATCCATTGTAAAAGATGCCAAAGTTAGTTTTGTTGCAATGGAAATGAAATGAACAGTTGAACACTACTGCGGGGTTGATTATGTGGGTTGATAATTGAAAATTTACTTTTATGTTTGTCCCATGGGACACTTCACGTGCATCTTGTATGACATTTGTAAATTCAAAATGGATCTTTTATAGGAAACAGCCTTGTGCATAGAAATAGGGTATGCATGGATGTCATGCATTATAATACAATGCTGTAGTATTGGTTTTTAAATCTTAAACAATGCAGTATTTAGTGTAAAATGTAGTGTTTGTCAATACTACAGTATGATGCAACACATCCAAACATCATTTTTGCTCAAATATATTATAGCATTTTATAGGTAGTAAAACATGTAGTATGAAACTTGCATGATGCATCCAAACAAGCCCTTTTAATCTCCTGTCGGTTTCTTGGTACCGTGTTTTTTGCTATTGTTCGACAGGTTCTCTATACGATTGGGGGGTTAGAAAACCTTCAGACAGCCAAGAAATATTATGCGTCCACCATAGACTTGACAGGCGGTGAGAACACGAGAGCCCTATATGGTATCTGCCTGGTAAGTACTATCGGTATCATCAGTTTATCTGCCACTATTTCAAACGTTTCTGTTAACTTCTCCGTTCTCACACTTGCCTTCTATGCAGTGTACCTCTGCCATTGCACAGCTAGCCAAAGGTCGAAACAAGGAAGACAAAGACAACTCGGAGCTGCACACGCTGTCAGCTGCAGTATTGCAGAAAGCGTATAAGACAGAAGCTCCTACCAAGCTCCCACTGCTGGAATCTGCCTTGAAGAGTATGAAACTTTCTTCATGAATTTTAGTTTTCTTTATTTTTAAATTGCCTTTGAAACTATTGGTTCTTGAATTTTAGTTTAATGGAAAGCATTTTACTGTTATTTTCTTCAAACCGTAACTCTCTTTTAGATTATATGACTGTTTTGCTACTTTGAAGGATTATATTGATATTATTGTATTGGTGTGTCTCGGCCACCCTTAATTTTGAAGCTTGTAACAATACAGCCTCTGAGCTCTGTTGTCAACACTATGGACTCGCCTAATAAGTAATTGTCTTGTATGATCTATCGAAAATGGTAAGTTTTTTCCGATATAACAGGGAAGAAGGATCGAACCATGCCCTTTAAGGTTTGTGAAGTATTACTGTATGAAAGATTTCTATTGGCGATGTGTATGCCATAAAAATATAGTTGCTGAAGATCTCTATCAGGAAAACAAGCTGTGATTTACAGAATTTCTACCAAATAACCCAATTTACAGAACTACCACATACTTTGATGTTTCTGACTAGACAAAGAAATACACTACCTAGTGTAGTGTATGATGTATTATCATATGAACAAATTTCTTGGGTCGAATCAATCCAGACCATGACAGTAACACGATCCTACAGAGGCCTCAACAATGGGTAGTCTTCGAGCAGTTCTCTCTCTGATAATGTGTCGTTTTCGTCTTGTGGAGTCCAGAGAACCTCGACAGCCTGCATTCAACATCCATAAGAACTATAAATCAAATGTGTACTCTTGCAGAAAATGTATATTACAGAACAAATCAGCATTTGCTATATTTGATTACCATGGTTCGACTGGAAGGGATAGATCCGAGCTTTTGTAACGCGTCTTTCAAGTCTTGACTACTGTTGATCGGAGGCAACTTATGAACTCCTTCAGCAGCCACCAAGATTGTAATCTGAAATTGGCCAATAAAGACTAGTGAATAATGCATCAGTTGGACATATGTACAAGTAGCCACAAAAAGAGGTCTGATTTCACTACAAAATGCATTGCTTATCGGATTATGTTCAGACGAACCACTATGTACTCGTTGCGGAACCCAGTGGCTCTGAGACTAGTTGTGGTCTGCCTCCGAATGTTGTTGACGTTTACGAGCGTCTCCTCATCAAATTTACCTCTTTCTTCGATAGAGAGTTGATTGAACCTCTTCTCTCCCTCCTCAATGCTTCTTTTCACATCTGTCTGAAAGCGTTACAAGTACATCAACACAACGAACATTTCAAGATTCAAGCACGGCATTAAGTATTATCGCCTGTATTTGCTTAATATCCGAAATTCTTTTTTCGTTTAGAAGCCGGTAACCTAGGTTCCGGGTTTTATTTTTAGAAAACAAACAAAATTACATGGTAATAGTCCTAGGCAAAGCAGCTTCCCTAATATCACTGGATATTAGAGGAAGAATGCTATGAGGGGCTTCATGCAGTTCATACAACCAAATATGACGGAATTGAATAATCCAATCCCTATTGAAGAAGCCTTTGCATTGAAAAACAAAACTAAAACGAGCAATAAAACAGTAGAGAAAAATGCATGAAAAACATTTCTCAACTTACTGCTGAATAAGCAGAGATGCAATAATCTGGATTGCGCAGCAAAGCCAGCGTTGTTTCTGCATTGCCACATGAAAAGCTAATGTCATCAGAGCCAGGATTTTTTATATAGAAATCTAAGCAATGGTGTCAATGAACACAACATTGACCATAAACATAAATCACAGGGAAACCCTAGAAATGCATGCATTTGAGCATCCATGTACTACATATGGCGTGCAAGGAACTTAATGATTTTGCAACGGAAAATGCTTGCCCGGATGAATGTACACTTGTTGTAATCCACCATGTTCGTAATTACAATCGGATTGTTAGAAATTTAGAAGAAAGATCAGTAACCCTCTATGGTTATCTTGTAAAGCCTTTTGATGCAGCCAATACAAGCAATGAACTCAATGAGGGGAAAATATTAAGGGTTTTACCTGTCAACACATAACTTAGACCCTGGGGAGTGGATGTATCAGCAGTTTCAGCTATCCGATTAAGATCTCTTTGAAGAGATCTTGCCATGCCCAAAAGTCCAACCTAGAAAGGTTTCACCAATTGATCAAACATTCAAATCCAATACAAAGCTAGGGCAGAAGCAAGCAATCTAACCTGAAGCTTAAGAACAGTGGTCTTGTCAGTGGCGGTCAAAACACTGCCCTCAGAACGATCAGAGAGAAACCCAGAAACCAACATGAAAGCAGCAAATCCCGCCAATAAGAACACGAAGCTCGACCCGGCTCCAAGCCCGAAACCGAATACTGGAGCTGCATAAAACCCGCCACCAAACGGTGATGGAGCGTAATATGGCGTCGTATAGGAGAACGCCGAGCTCGCCCTTCCCGATGAGTAGCTTCTAGAAGGAGAAGGCGACGACGAAAAAGCCCGTCCGCCAACTCGCCCACCTGAAGCTGCCCAAGCTGAATTCGGGTCGAATCCTAGCAACAGACCCGTCAAAATTAGCACCAGCGCGGGCTTTTTTATTGCGCTGAGAACGGTGTCAACGACGAATCCGAGCAGATTCGGGTTTTTATTTTCGGTATATGAGTTGGAATTCAGGTTTGGAGGTGGCTTTGCGGAGCATTTAGGGTAGAATTTGGCGGGTTTTGTGGAGGACATGGATGGGAGAGAGGTGTGTTTGAGATTGAAGGGATGAAGGTGAGAGAGAGGGGTTTTCTGCCATTGGAGGGGGGTGGAAAACAAAAGAGTGCTCGACATGGGAGACTGTAAGGTGCAAACGGCCATGGGAGATCAGCTTTTAGGCCTCATCAGTGGAAGTGTTCTAGAAGATTGAAGCTGAAGATATTTGCTGGGAATGGGATTGTGTGAATGGAGGATTAAGATTTGAGGAAATCTGTGTGTGTGGCAAATCGGATTGGATTTTTGAATGGTGAATGTAGTTATTGAAGAAGAATGTTCTCTAATCTCTCTGGCAATTGGCACTGGACACTTGGCGATCCCAAACTCACAAAAAAAAACAAGTTTTTTTTTTCCTTTTAAAAAAATCAGAAGACAATCAAAATAAACAATTTTTTCTATAAGATTTATTCATAAGAAATCCATAAAATACAAAAAAAAAAAATTAGGACGTATTTTGATGAATTCATTATGTAGTCGCAAAATTTGATAAATATACAATTTTATAAATATATTTGTACATCTTTCTTAGCAAATATTTTTATTTTTTTTTTTGTTAAGCAAGCAATTTTTTGAATATATTTTTTTTCTTTTAATATCGTGTAACTCAAACTCAATCTATTTTATAAAATTTCCTTTTAGTATAGGGCCAAGAAACATATTATGTGAGAAATATGAGTTTTATAAGAAACGGATAACTGAAATTGGATAATGACGATACTTTATTAAATGGATTAATAAGATTTACTTTCTTTTTAAATCAACATTTTTTTCGACGGACCAAAAATGAAGGGTATGTCTGTGTCACGAAAGAAGTTGCGAGTAACGTTGAAGAATTATGCATTTATGCATACCACAAAGAATTCCTTATAAATAATTAAGGAAAAGAAAATTGAGAACCAAGAAATTAATTAAAAAAATATATATACAGATCCTGAAAAACATGAGATTGGTAACAAGGAAGAGAGTAGGAAACATCCATCCACCCAATGCCCAATTCCTCCATTTTCATCCATTCAAATTCAATTTGTGATCAGTTAATCTCTCTTGCCGGGTCTTACCCGATACCGAAAGTCTCCAATTTTACTCAACTATTCTCTTCATTCTTCCACACAGTCTTTCTTCATCTAGAATGGTTCCTGTATTGTCTAATTCGTTTACTTTCTGGTTTCTGTACTCACTTTCTATCTTTCTCTTATAAATTCACTGGATTCTTGCGTGTAATAACTCTGGTTTCAACAATGGGGGATTGTAACGGTAAATTATGTTTCTGCACATCTTGATTATGTTGGAAAACGAATCTTACATTGTAACATATGATTCTGAAACTGATAGCTTGAGTCCATCTGATGAAATAGAAATGGCTATTTCTTTTTTTACCAGGTGTGGAAGATAGAGATCACAAGTTCTTGACAAGGGCAGTTGAAGAAGCTTATAAAGGCGTTGAGTGTGAGCATGGCGGTCCTTTCGGTGCAGTTGTGGTTCATAATGATGAAGTCATTGTAAGTTGTCACAATATGGTGCTTAATAACACAGACCCGACTGCACACGCTGAAGTCACAGCTATAAGAGAGGTTAGATCATACAACATCTTAACTTTGCTAGTCAATACTGTCATAGATTTCATTAAATGATTTGTTCTTTTATTTTATAGGCATGTAAAAAGCTGAAAAGAATTGACTTATCAGATTGTGAGATATATGCTTCTTGTGAACCATGTCCAATGTGCTTTGGTGCCATCCATCTCTCAAGGATCAAGGTGCTATAAATTGTACCTGTTTTTGTTTCCTCCAGATTATCGTATTTGTTCTTGATTTTGCTGACAAGTAGGGGTATAATACGAGCCGAATGAGTCGAGCATCGGCATGCTCAAGCTTGACTCATTTATAAACGAACCGAGCCCGAGCCGAGTCTAAAATTCATACGAGCTTTAAGAAAGTGAACGAGCTCGAGCCGAGCTTTTGACGAGCCGAGTTCGAGTAGCTCGGCTAAAATAATGCTCATATAGTGTTATTTTAGCCGAACGAGCCGAGCATTGACATGCTCAAGCTCGGCTTGTTTATAAACGAGCCGAGCCTAA
The DNA here is from genome assembly GCA_033239045.1 of Fagopyrum esculentum. Taxonomy (NCBI): domain Eukaryota; kingdom Viridiplantae; phylum Streptophyta; class Magnoliopsida; order Caryophyllales; family Polygonaceae; genus Fagopyrum; species Fagopyrum esculentum. Next base: position 369,864 of record BSUD01000007.1, on the reverse strand, counting down.
AATTAATACGAGCTTTAAAATGTGTTAAGCTTGAGGTCGAGCCTGAGTAGCTTGTCTCATATTACAGCCCTAGTGACAAGATCTTCCCTTTCGAAACAGAGGCTTGTTTATGGGGCGAAAGCTGAGGCTGCAATAGCAATCGGGTTTGATGATTTCATAGCTGATGCACTGAGGGGCACAGGTGTTTATCAGAAGGCTAACCTTGAGATCAAGAAAGCTGACGGGAATGGAGCGATCATTGCTGAACAGGTGTTTGAGAATACCAAGGAAAGGTTCCGCATGTATTGATGAGCCTTCTTGGTTCTTGATCTTACAGGAATAATGTGCAGAAGAACTGACCATTCTTATATACTGATCAAATCGCATTTACTGCTACTGAATTTGATTTTGTATAGCACACGAACATCTTCAGGTATCTTTGTAGTTCTTCTGCACATTATTGGTTCTTGATCTCAAATGAATAATGTATTGATGAACCTTATTGGTTCTTGATTTTGTATAGAATACAACATCTTCAGGTATCTTGTGGAGAAAATTGGATTAATCTTCATCCGAACTGGAAGTGATTTACTTCTCTGTAGTTGTAGTTGTTCTTGCTTGATTGAATGCAAATTGCCAGATGCATGCGGTGATTTAATTTCCAACTGTGATTGCTCTATGCTTGACGACTCCGGTCTCTCTTTTTCATCAACAATAAGTAACTTGAAATGCAAACCTAACGAAAAGGAAAGTGTGCATATGATTCTTTGATAAGTGTCTGCAATGGAGAAACAAATTTCCTGCCATCATGTTTAAGAATATTTGCCGAAATCGTAATTGTATCCCAAGTGAGAGAGATGGAATTTTCCAAAAAAAACAAAAAACAATTCATATTTGATGTTCTATATGCAGAAGAAATTAGAGATTGGATCAAGTCCCCATAACCATAGATAGCTTTCATATCTCTTATGAACAACAGAAATGGGTGCTGGCAGGCACGAAAACAAAGGATTATTCATCAACAAATGAGCACCACAAGATCGAGAACATGGATTCTGCAAATATAAAATTGGGAAGACAGAATATCCAGACCTGATCATTTCAAAAGAAAGATATCCATGGACCAGTGCTGAGCTATATTAATATATATGCAAGATAGTATTATATCAATAATATGATGTTTATGCAGAGCACATAGCAGTACGACATGATGTGTGCAGCAATTGTGGTTCATATTGGGTATTCAATACCAAATCAATCCTAGCCCAAAGAAACCTTCTTTGTGATGATTGTTGACTCACCAGGGCAGCACAAAATCCATAGCTTGCGGTCCAGCACCTGTGATAGGTGGGCCCTCTCTCCCTCAAATCCAGCTAAGCAAGCTTAGCAAGGCAACCAACATGGACAACCACTTTGTGAGTGGCCTCTTCCTACTTCTACCTCTTAGTAGATCAAAAGGGTAAAGTATAATTTATGCAAGCAGATCTTATCACAAGTAAATATTTCATTACCAATCCTCTGATTGTTTTTGCTTTGCTCTCTCCTTCCCGGAAGTCACATGATGAAATGGGATGCCTGCACAATCATCCAACAGCAGCAAGAAGCAAACTTCAACTATTTTTACTCAGAAAGAAACCAGTGGCCTTGGCAGGGCCAAATTCATACCAAACTGAGATGAACAATTGCGTACTCTTATCACAAGTCATTCAACTACATGAGTATCATGAACTTGATCAACCATGTGACATGTAATAATCTAACTGGAGAATAACCCACTAAACATACAACTTGCCAAATCTATATGAAGAATCAAGACGACCTAACCAGGTAGATCCCGAATGCAGTAAACAAAGAATAAGTAACCAAATCAAAATTAGTTATTGTCAATGCAATCGGTACATTCAAGAATAACAGAGCCTAAAACTCACAACAAAGGGTAGCATACTAGCATTAGCATGTACATTTTCACGTGAACTACTGATTCCTCGTATATATACTCATGAATTGAGCAAAAAGATTACATAAAAACCGGACAGACTGAAATAGAGATTATTTCTGCATCACTTCATGTCAATTAAACAGGTAAACAAAGAGGGAAGCTAAGCATCTAACACATATATCAGACTTTTTGCATCACTTACATCACTCTATCATATTAAAATAATAAGCCATCTACGGATTAGAAGCTCCAAATTAACTTCACTACTCTAATTCAACACCAAAAGTTTTTCCTTTTTGCAACAAATCAAATTCCTCTCGTCCTGAGTTCAATCAATGCCAACTTAACCTGGTCTTGAACAAGCTCCAATCGTTTCGAGTACACTTCCAACTCCAATATTTGCTGTTTTCTCCATCTCTCTCCCATCACCCCTCCATTTGCCAAATTTGCACTCGGAAATTTCATTGGAATTGCATTGAACGCCATAGAACCAATTCCTTTAGCACCTCCAACAAAACCAAAACCATTATCACTGCCACCAACAACATTATCAACCAACTGCTTCAAAAATGGCGACAAGGAGCTCTTCAAGGTCTCCTCTACATGTCCCTTCACCAGAGTAGCATCAACAGCCTCATAACCACTGTAATTCGCATTCCTGGGTATCTTCTCCTCTGTTTTAACCACCCTCGGTCGTTTCCTCGGCCTATTAACAGAGATTCCCATGTGCATTTTCATCTTGTCGGAAGAATTCACATCAATGGCAAACGCACCAGGAGTCCACTGATCACCGGCGTTGTTGAGGTTAAACGTAACAGGGGTAACACTGTTAAGGTGAGTGTTTTGATCATCATCATCGTCATCGGGGCGATTAGCAATCGAATTGCTCCATATTTTGCGAGAGATCTCAAAGGCAGCCTGATCATGAGGGCTCTTGAAGACAAACTCCTTGCCGGAGCTAATTCGACTGACGACAGTCCGATACTTCTTCTTCAGCCTCCTAAGCTTCTCAACCAGCTGGTTCTTGTTACAATCCAATTGAATCCTCGACTTTATCTGGTCGTAAAACGCCGTCGTATCATGGTGATGGCCTGACCAATTCCGACCTCGTTGAGTCGTATAGTCCAAAAACCCTTGCAATAGCTCGATCTCGTCTTCATCTGTCCATAGCCTCTGAAACAGCCGCCTGGAGTCGTCAGTCGACTTCCTCTCCGACACAGGATTCGCGGCCATGGGAGCAATGACGACAATGGAGGTGGATGCGCCGGCAATTACGTGGACGACGGGAGGAGTGGGAGGAGGAAGAGGTTTGGAGCCGTTGGAGGGAGGGAGGAGGGGGACGGAGGCCGCCGGAACGGAGGAGGTGGAGTTGGTGTCGGCATCATCGGAGTCATCGTCGCCGATGACAACATCGTTTTCTTCATCGTCGTCGTCTTCCTCATCGTTGTAGGTAGCGTTGTGATCCTCCTTGGACGCCATGATAGTGAATTGAATTCACAGAAAGTGAGAGAGAAAGAGAGGGAAGAAAACGGAATTCAAAGGGAGATAGTGTTGGTTAGGTTAGAAAATGTGACCGAGTTTAGGAGAGTTAAAAGGTTCACGAGGAGTTTGTTTTCCGAGTCGTCCTTCTTTGCGTGCACGACTGCCTCTTTCTTAATTCATTTTCCGATAGGAGTGAGTTACACGCGCTAATTGGCTCTTGGCTTTCGTGGCACATGTCTATTGGACACACCAGTCCATTAGAGCATCCCAATTGGATCCAATAGATTGGTGGGTGATATCACCCACCCCTTTTGGGAGGGGAGTAAAATTGGATCATCCCAATTAGGGCGGTGTAAAATCGGACCGAATCGGTCTGGAATTTACGGTGCGATCCAGTGTACGGTCCAGGTTTTTTTTTAAATTCGGGTTATGGTCCGGTCCGATTTTTTGACCTTATAAAATCGTAATTCGGGTTGGACCGTAAACTACGAACTTTCGGTCCGGTCCGATCCAGTTCGGTCCATTCCGGTCCGCTTTTGGACCGGAAAACCTCACCAAAATTGCACAATTAAGGTACAAACCGGTCCAACCCGGTCCGGTCTACGGTCAAAGGTTTCTTAATTTTCGGTCCACCGGTACGGACCGATCCGGAAATATTCGGTCCGGTTCGGTCTGGACCGTATGCACAACCCTAATCCCAATAGCTTCTCCAAAATATTAAGAGAATTTTAAAGATTTTTGATCCAATAGATTCTCCATTTCATTCTCCAAATAAATGGAGAATTATACACGATAAGGAATCACCAAAATTGCACAATTAAGGTACAAACCGGTCCAACCCGGTCCGGTCTACGGTCAAAGGTTTTCTTAATTTTCGGTCCACCGGTACGGACTGATCCGGAAATATTCGGTCCGGTTCGGTCTGGACCGTATGCACAACCCTAATCCCAATAGCTTTTCCAAAATATTAAGAGAATTTTAAAGATTTTTGATCCAATAGATTCTCCATTTCATTCTCCAAATAAATGGAGAATTATACACGATAAGGAATCTGTTGGATTTGATAAAAACATAAAGGTAGATTTTTATTTTTAATTTTCCATTTTGAAGAAGAGTTTAGAAAAGTTGTTGGAAATGCCACTTTAAAAAGGTGGTTAAGGAGGTAGACGAATTACGACGTGGACCGGACGACGAGAAACTTGAATATAACTCCGAAAAAGTATTGATATCTCAAGGGTAAGTAAAATGTTGTTACATTCTTACTATTTTTGTAGTGGGATATCATAAATGTCTAGTGTCCTTGATGCTTAAGAGGTTCGTCTAATTATGATGCTCAATTATGACGGATGGTTAAATGATATTCCTAGTATCCTACCTAGTGTTAGCCCTTGCAAGAAGAACTAACGTACAATTCACACTATGGAGTAGAACTACAAATAATTCAAATCCAATATAAATTTTTGTATTGTAAAATAAAAAAAAATCATATATATAGTAATATAGACTTTAATAGTAGGGATTAAAAAATCACGCACATATAGTAATATAGACTTAAATAGTAGGGTTTTACAACGATTCGAAGCGGACTGGTAAGCATTTTTAATTCACACATTAATTGGTCATAGATCGGATCATATTAATCCATTCACACCTTTATTTATTATTAAATATTGTACGGGTTTACACGGTTTCGTTCAGTCCAAACCCTAACCCATAATTTCATTAACATTAAAAAATTATGGCGAAAAAGTAGAAAAATATATGACACCATAACATAACATTACGGATTCACGGTTGAAGAGTAAACCGAGACCAACAATAACGTTCCAAAATCATACCATGATTTCTAATTCAGTTTGAAATCCCCTATCCGGACAGGGGATTTCAGACATTTTGAAGTGCAAGGGTATAACAATGTGAGTAAATTAGTGAATGGTATAAACGTATAAATGCTTTGCCTAGTGGGAAACATATGCCATGGCAAATTGCAATTGTCTAACCAATACTTAGTTAAGTAGTGGGATGTGGTACTAGACTCTTTAAGTGGTTAGTCCGAAGATTCGAGTTTGTTCCTGGCGGAATGTATGGAAAACTGATATTGAGAGGGTATTTCCCAGCAATAGAACACGACTTATTCCCGTCCCGAATGTAGAGTGGCAAAGCCAATCTAATCTAGAGTTACTTACCGACCTTTAAAAAAAAATTGCAATTATCTCCCAAGTATAAACGAATTTGTAACAACGTATCACCTATTTGGAATTGGCTCATTGGGCTAACACTTTCTTATCATTACATTTTCACCATTTGGGCTTCTCCAAAAATATAAGTAGGATTGGAGATTTGGGGTGAATGGTTTTAAATTGGGGTAAATTGCACAAAACCCCCTTAAATAACTATCTCTCACAAAACCATCAATAAAAAAGGAAATTATACAATACATTCACATCATTTTATAGGCTAAAAATTGGTTAGAATTATATTTCATCACTTTATTGATAATATTTTGGTTCATTTGTTTTTAAAAATAACATATAATTATAATAAATGGATTTTTACTTCTTATTCTTTCCCCCAACAATACTATCAACAACTCTTATTCATTATAAAACAACTAATTTATTGTAATATTTCATTTTTTAATTTAAAGATGATAGTATTGAACGAACTTTGAACCGGACGATGAGTCGATGACTTAGCGGTTGAAAGGGTTGTTGACGAGATGGTTTACCAAGTCTCGATTCGAAAAAACTATGTTCGAACTCCTTCACTTTATAAATAAGGCGAATTTGAATATATTTTAAAACTAGATTAAAGTTTAGGCTTCAAAACAAGTTGAGTCAAAGTTTGAGAAAACTCGGCTAGTTCCACTTAGCATAATTATTTGGACTCGGTGTAGAAAAACTCACTTTGAGATCGTTCACTGTCTAGAGTCACAACTCATACCACCTCGTTTATAAATGAGCCTCACTAGGGGTATTATACGAGCCGAATGAGCTGAACCCGAGTAGCTTGTCTAAAATAATGATAATATAGTGTAATTTTAGTCGAACGAGCGGAGTCTTAGCATGCTCAAGCTCGAGAGCTCGAGCCTAACTTTTGACGATCCGAGCACAAACCGAGTCCGAGTAGCTTATGTCATGTATCGTAGCTCAAACTAGACTCGTATAAAAGTCCTACATATTAGGGTAGAGGTATTTAAAGTGGAATAGCTTTCGAATATGCTCGAGGGTTCGGCCAAATTTTAACGAAGGTAGTCTCATTATAGGAGAACTCCAAATATATTCATGGTTTGGAGTAAGCATTATGTGGCAACCAAAGAACGGTATACCCCCGACCACACCTTATCCAAATACCAATGAAGAACCACCATCCTCTTCAAACCCAAAACCAGAGAAATCACACAAACCAAATCAATAAAGCTTAAAACTTTCCCATCAATGGCTTCCGCCACCACACCAACAAGACTCCCAACATTCCATCGCCACCTCACAACCACCCCTTCCCTCCCCAAACCCACTACTCTCTTCCTCTCCACAAAACCCTCAATCCTCACATCCAAATCCCTCATCTCTCGCCTCAAATCAATCGATGTTTCCAAAGAAGACAAGCCCATTCCAGACCCGTACCCGAACCCTGAAGCCGGATCCGACCCGATTATCGAGGAAGGTGAGACATTCGACAAAAGGAGACTAGAAGAGAAATTCGCGGTGCTGAACACAGGAGTATACGAGTGCAGATCATGCGGGTACAGGTACGACCAGTCGGCAGGGGACCCATCGTACCCGGTGCCACCGGGGCTTCCGTTCGAGAAATTGCCGGAGGACTGGCGGTGCCCGACGTGTGGGGCGGCGCAGAGCTTCTTTCAGAGCAAGAGCGTTGAGATTGCTGGGTTTGCGCAGAATCAGCAGTTTGGACTTGGCGCGAATACACTTACTTCGGGACAGAAAGCTTTGCTTATCTATGGAAGCTTGGCGTTCTTCTTTGCTCTGTTCTTGAGTGGCTACTTTTTGCAGTGATTAAACTTATGATTAAGGTGTTTTCTCATCGTTATACATTTATTAATGGAATAATCTCTTCAGTGTGTCAATATATGTTTTCCAATCTGATCTTAGTAGAAAGTAATCTACTTATTGAAATATAGTGTGGATTTAGAAGATGATAAGTATTTCAGATTGATCACCTTGAGGCATGAAGCAGTGCATTGCTTCTGCATCTTGCTGAGTCCCTGCCTTATTTTTGCTAGCTTTGAGTACTTGACCTCCCCGATGAACATTACAAATCTCTCCATATTTGTTTCAAACCATGTCAACTCAACTTACAGAACATACTTCTCTCACAAGTACATAAAATTTTGGGGTGTGATAGTGAATAATGTGATTTTGTGTGAGATTTGGGAGCAAATACTATTCATTACGTGATCCGGAGCATAATGGAAAGGTGCTCTTGGAAGCGGAAACATTTGTCCTAAAATCAGGCTTACAAGAGTCTAAAAGACTACAAATTAAAAAAATTAAAATTGAAGAAAAATTGAAATTGAAGGTTGTGTTATTAAGGTTTGTGAAGCTGCTTTTGTAAGATCGAGATAATTATTTCTAACTTCATATATCTTCGGACGAAGTGCATATCAGACATATTTTCAAAAGATAAAATGTGTTGATGACTGTTTAATCCATATGGGATTTTCGACCCCAACTTCTGTTATTTTGATAATCCTGAACTTTACGTTCTTATCCGAAAAAATACTTTAGTATGAACTACCTATGGAAGATAATCACCCTAATCGCTTTCCATTAACCAAATTAATTGATAATGGTGTGACTGGAATTGTTGATATTTATGGGTATGGACAATGAGAATGTTGTTATTTTATAAATATTCGAACGCATTATGAGATGGATATATAAGATATATTCGATTAATATTGGGATTAAGCTCATTCTTGAGTAATGTTCACGTAATCTATTATACTTACTAAAACAGAGCACGGGTTGATGACGTGGCGCGTTGTGGACGCAAGATTTTTGAAATTGAGCTCCCACAATTAAAGCCAATAAATCTTTATTTTTTAAACTATTTTTTAAACCATAAAATCTTTTATTATTAAAATAATAATTTTATAGAAACCAAATCTATCTATTATACTTACTAAAACAGAGCACGAGTTGATGACGTGACGCGCTGTGGATGCAGTATTTTTGAAATTGAGCTCCCACAATTAAAGCCAATAAATCTTTATTTTTTACACTATTTTTTAAACCATAAAATCTTTTATTATTAAAATAATAATTTTATGAAAACCAAATCTATTATACTTACTAAAACAGAGCACGGGTTGATGACGTGACGCGCTGTGGACGCAGAATTTTTGAAATTGAGTTCCCACAATTAAAACCAATAAATCTTTATTTTTTACACTATTTTTTAAACCATAAAATATTTTATTATTAAAATAATAATTTTATGAAAACCAAATCTATTATACTTACTAAAACAGAGCACGGGTTGATGACGTGACGCGCTGTGGACGCAGGATTAGATTAGAGAAGTATACAAAACAAAAGCACGAAAAAAAACCCTATTTCACAATATTCTTTCTCATTTTTTTCAAAACCCGCACAAGGTGCGGGTATTATACTAGTTTAATAAGAATTTGCACCCAAAAAAAAGGCCAAAATGGTTATATGGCTATATTAGTAATAAACTCTAAAGTATGGGTTTCTTTTTGCAAATTTTTACAATTCAAGCCCCATAAAATGTCGAATATATACACGCGCTGTGTGGTCGAAGCCGGCACGTCACCGTATTATCCAACTTGTTCAGCTAATCTGCATCCGCCACATGTCCACTCTGAATATCTCGCGGCGAGTGCAGCTCTTTACTGAGGGTGGGCTTTCCGTAAATATTCCCGAACTCGGAGCCCCTATTATATTATAGTACTCCCGGCCCGGCCCGGCCCGGCCCGTCCGTTCCTCTCTCCCACCCGAAAAGAAAAGAGAACTTTCCTTCCACTGGTCTTTTTCTCCCTTCTCTCTTTTTCCCTCCGTTGAAAGGGCCAAAGAGGGAAGAGAAAATAAAAAAAAAGAAAAAAAGTCTATCTGAGAAAAAGAAAATCGACGAAGAACGGAGAAGAGGTAGAAGATGAAGCACATTTTCAAGAAGCTTCACAAGAGTCACAACGATTCTAATCGGATCAACGAAACCCTAACTCCTTCTCCTGCTACTACTTCTTCTTCCTCTTCTGCTACTGTTTCTACTGTTCAATCACAGGAACCATTCGCCGATCAAGCCCAATCTCCGGCACCGACGGCTTCTTCCGCTTCTCAACCTACGTCTGCGGTTGCTCCGGCTGCGGTTTCGATGCCTGCTTCTCCGGGAGGTGGAGTTGGTGGTTTGGGGACAGATCGTGGTGTGGACTATTTTTCGTCCGAGGAGGAGTTCCAGATGCAGTTAGCTTTGGCGATCAGCGCTTCTAATTCGGATTTCCGTAATGATCCAGAGAATGATCAGATCCGCGCGGCAACTTTGCTTAGCTTAGGAAAGTCGAATTCCATGGATAGTCGTCGAGAGAGGGAGGTTTCTGGAGAGGTTTTGTCTCGCCGCTACTGGGTGAGCTTATTAATATTTTCTTTTGCCTTTTCTGAAATTAGTATTCCTTTGTTTATTACTTGTTCCACTTTGATTGTTGTTAATATGCTTTTTAATGGTTTTTGTGAAGCATGATATGGAGACTGAAGTCATTAGGCATTGGCTGTTCTTTGGGTCAAAATGGAAATTGTGTAGTTGTGTTGTTGAACTGCCACTGTTCACTTATAGGAATTGCACCATCATTTCCGTCTAAATCTTTGTTTTTTCTTTTGGAGAAGTAAATTTTGTATTTATACCCAAGTTATTGTGGTTGATTGATTTATGGAAGGTTTAAATTTAATCTGTTTCCAAGATTGACACAGTCTAGTATGCAATAAATTGTGTAGCTTGTATGTGCTAATTTTCAGCTTGCTGTTTATTCAGGATTACGGCGTTGTTGATTACGAGGAGAAAATCGTTGATGGTTTCTATGATGTGTATAAGATTGCAATGGATCTGTCAAGTAAAGGGAAAATGCCATCTCTGTCGGACCTTGAAACAAATTCAGGTGATTTTGGTTACGAGGCTGTAATAGTTAACAGAACAATTGATCCCATGCTTTTGGAGTTGGAGCAAGTTGCCCATTGCATTGCAATAGACTGCCCTCCGTCCAACATCAGTGTTTTTGCCCAGAGACTAGCTGAGTTGGTCACTGATCACATGGGTGGCCGAGTGAAGGATCCAACTATTATGTTGGCTAAGTGGATGGACAGAAGTACAGAGTTAAGGACGTCTTTGAATACAAGTGTGTTTCCCATAGGCTCGTTAAAGCTCGGCATAACTAGGCATCGAGCTTTGCTTTTTAAGGTGAATCATCAAATCTCTTACTGCAATTCGTATGTTTTCTATGGGTGCTCTTCAGGGAACTTCTCCTTGTAATAAGTATTATTATCATGCAGAATCTGCTATTAGATTTAAAATCGAGAAGTTCATGTCACTTGAATCTTGCATCCATATATTCCTCAAGCTTCTAATTTTAGAAAGAGTGCAAATCACTATGCTTATAACAAGGTTCTGAAACATTTATGCTTATCCTTGAGCACTGTGTTGTCATAGCCTAATGAAGTGCCACTTATAGCAACTTGAGGATCAAGTTGACTACAGTTGCTTTATTTACTCAATTATAGTTGTATGGATTTGAGTTCATGCTCGAGAGAATGTTACTGGTATGGAAGGAGAGTTGAATTGGGGAATATAAAGTGGTCAGATTGGATACACAAGTGCTGTAACCACATGATTGAATTTTTGCAGTATCCCCTTATCTCATAGGCATCCTGTTTTTCCATTTGTTCAGTCTCCTAAACTGTGTCTTATCTGATATGCTGATCTTTCTCATCTTCCTTTTCTCTTTCTTTCTATAGTCTGCCATTTCCACTGGTTGTAAATGTGGTCCTTCAAGTCACTGGTATACATTAGCATTGGTTTTGTCTCACAATACAGAACAAAGATCTCTAGACACGAGCAATTTCATTCTGAAATGGCTTTTATGATGATATTTTGTATGTTTATGTTCCGTAAGCATCAGTACTTGTCTTGAAAATTTATTTATAGCCGGAAAAGCTAATGAATGGCATGCATGCATACCTCAATGACGATAAATTTGTATGCTTATGCTTGTATTCCTCAGTCTTTTAGTGTCATGTAAAATCAGAGCAGAAAACATCGAAGAAGATTGGTTATTCAATGAGACGTAAATCTACTTGATCTTTCTCTTCTAGCCACGTTTATCTTTCTGTAATGAGATTTGATGGGTTTATAATGAAGTAGTTTCAAACTGTACGTATGAAATATTCGCGACGTCTGCCGATCTCTAATTTCAGTTTTCACATTGATGTATTTAACAGCTGGTTTCTGAGTGGAGTGCTTGTTTGCTTACAGATTTTAGCTGATGATGTTGGAATAAGGTGCAAATTGGTAAAAGGAAGCCATTACACAGGTGTTGAAGATGATGCTGTCAACATTATAAAGATGGATGATGAACGGTAGTGCTTTGCTGCTGCTTTAGCATCAGTCTAATTCTGTTCACACATATATAAGTCATGATAGACAGCTTCATGTTCTTTGAGTTACTCATATTTCTTATGTTCCAAAATTTAAAACTACTCATTTCTGTGTGCCTTTCTGCTTCCCTTTCTCAACTTTTCACCTTTCCCAAAATAAAAATTTCTGTTGCTTGTTATGTTCATATATTTATTCCATTCTCAAGTAACTAATTGTTATTTCCATTAATTCAGGGAGCTTTTGGTTGATCTCATGGCAGATCCTGGGACCTTGATACCTGCAGATTTATCAAGTGGAAACGATTCTTCATCTCAAACTAATATCCAAGTACAGAAGAATGTACCCTATATGCAGCCGACAAACGATTCTGATGTTGCATATCCTAGGCCAAAACAGATCATTGGTAGTAATCCTGGCACTAGCACGGGTTCTGTTCCAAATAATATGCAGCTTGGCAGGCCGTTGGGCATCGGAAGGACAGAATCTTCATCCTCAACTGCAAGTAATGACACTTCTGTTGGCCCTTCCAGAATTTTCAGTAAATCAACCTTCCCCAATCAGCTTGAGTTTCCTTCTACATCAGCTGTTGGGGCGTCCCTGTACAAACCTAACCGTGGAGCTCTTAAAGTTGGTGATGGTTTTAGGATGAATGTTAACGTGGTACCCTATAATCAGAACAACACTGACGAGTCAAAAAATGTTTTTGCTGATCTGAACCCGTTCCAGATAGGAGCTGGTAGGTTATTCCAAAATAAACCCCAAAATTATAATGTTGAGGAATCTCAAACGAGGAGTAATGATCCCGTGTTAGGTAGGCCCCCATTGCCAATGATGTGGAAAAACCATCATGCCGTCAAGGTCATCCCTGGAAGAAAAGAGCAGGATGTTGTTCACGAGCTATTCCCTAGAAATAGTTGCGATCCTCGTGGTTCTAACATATACTCTTCAGTTTCGCCATCTTCTTCACTTCCAGAAAATGTCTATCCTAATATTTCCCAGAGAACCAATGAATCATCCTTCTCTAGCGGTTATACGCATTCTCAGAATAATGAAGATGCTGCTTCAGTAGCTGCACTAAGCAGGAGGGAAAACGATATATTTCGCTTAATTGAATCTGGGAAGACTATTTTTGACGATGCATCCCAAAGAAGTGAAGTGACGTCATCAACAGACAATTCTGCTGAGTTTACAGATGATAGATTCATCGACAACAAAATGCTTCCTCATGACATGGGAATTCTTAGCTATCCAATCTATTCAAGTTCTACTTCTGTTGATCCGGTCCTGGATGATGTTGGGGAATGTGAAATCCCATGGGAAGACCTTGACATTGGTGAAAGAATTGGCTTAGGTAAAAATTGCTCAAATTATTAATGTTTGATTATTTGCATTTTCTTTGACACGCTTTTGTTACATCAACATCCTTCACTTATATGCTTTGAATTTAGCTACAAGTATTTGCTGTTGTGATCCCTGTGACGGTTTAAACTTAGCCACAGGTCTTGAGGAGATTGTACATTTCAATAACTCATACTAACTTTTAATGCTTCTTCTTCTTCTGTCTTTGATGGTCATTGGTACATTTCAATAACTCATACTAACTTTTAATGCTTCTTCTTCTTCTTCTTCTGTCTTTGATGGTCATTGGTGCTTGAATTCATTATTCATTGATTTTTTCAAGTTTGTGGGATCTATTTTTATTTGTTTTTTTTTTTCTAAATCTTTGGACAGGTTCATACGGGGAGGTATACCTCGCTGATTGGAATGGCACGGTGAGCCTCTGTCTTGTAACTTTTCAAGGATATTGATTCAGAAATTTTGTCTGGAAAGTCCTGATATAAATTTATGTATTTTCACCTGTGTGCAACTGTGCTTCATTTCCTATTTGGCTAATGTCATCTTTTTCTTTATAGAAAGAAATTCCTGTAACTTAATTGTCAGTCGAACCATGTTTTGTATCATGGTGTGCAGGACAAACAATATACATTAGCAGAACTCTCATGTTGGTTATCAATTGTTTTCTGTGGGTAGTTTATTTCCCTAAACAGGGGCATTGTAGGCTAGGATGCTTTCTTTTCCGTATTATCACTCTAATATTTCTTGAGACATAAAGTTTGCACCTCTGATGTCTTGGTGTATTTCCATTTCAGGAGGTTGCTGTGAAGAAGTTCTTAGACCAGGACTTTTCAGGCGCTGCTCTGGCTGAGTTTAAAAGAGAAGTAAGTGTTTTTAATGACAAAATAATATGGCATAAGGTCAATAATGAACTGGGTAGAATAGAATTTTTCTATACTTAGTCTATCACGATGATTGGAAATATATATATTTTTTCCAGCAAAGTAAATAATCTTCTGGTTTAGTCCCATTCTGAGGATGCTCTTTGACTCATAATGATGTTTCCTTTTTTTTTTCTTGGCCTGTGGGTGTTTGAATCCCTATTTGTATGGTCATGCCCAAGAAACATTCCACACCTCTCGAAGTAGTGCTACTGGAGAAAGAATTAAAATTTGTCGGTAGTTTATCTGCAAGCGGGAAAGGCCAAGACCTATAAATGCCCGGCTGATGGACCCACAAACGATATCACCAATACCAGAAGAATCACTGCCAAAGAGATATACCATGACATAAATGAAATAATCCCTTGAATGCATTCAACAACATAAACGTGTTATAAAAATCCAATGACTGCTCCAACCAAATACCCTAAAAGTCGTAACAGTTAGTCATGCCACAAAGAACTTCTGGTCTTAGGTGTCTTTAAGAGCCCGGTAATGTTGCAATAGCATACCATGAACGAACCCAATCGCATCTGAAATCTTTTCTAAAAATATGCTAAACTAAAGGAACAACCGATCGCAAGGGTAATGAATTGGACGTAAGATATACATTTTGATTCAGTATTGTCCCTGACTGAACTTCATATGGAAACCCAGGTCTTGTATTGAAAGAACATAATAATGATTTATCTTCTACTTCTTAAGGGCTGTTAAATATGATTTATAGTTATAAATTTCATTTATAGGTACGAATAATGCGTAGGCTGCGCCATCCAAATGTTGTAATGTTCATGGGTGCAGTTACTCGTCCCCCACACCTCTCTATTATTTCAGAATACCTTCCAAGGTATGTTTCATTTCAGATATAAGTTTATTTTATTTTTTGTATCTGCAGTCTATAAAGCAGTATCCCTTGATTGTCAACTTGTCACCTTGATCTTAATCACTATTCTTAATTAAGCACTGTATCTTTTTGTTTCTCTGGGTCTGGATTCCTGTAATTTTATGTATGTTCTTTCCTACTGGCTGTTTGTTTCATATGAGTGCCAATATTTTCTTTTCCTTTAGAGGTGGTGATGCAGAGCCCCTTTCACATATATGCAGTAATTCAGATAGGTTTGCATAAGAGATTTGGGTTAAAATCAGCCTTTCTGCTTGCTTATATAACTATATTGAATGGATATATTGGTAATAATGACAACTGAATTCATAGCTTTTACTCTATACACGGTAACCCGTAACTGTATTTTTATACCTTTTGTACCATTATGTTAACTGTGAAATGATCCAAACCAATCAATTGGAAGATCGATGTTAGCATATAATTGAATGAAGGAGTAAAACTTGGTAACCTCTCTTCTAACTGAATTGCAACATATATAATAATGCTTGGTCATGTAGAAAATTGATGCCAAAATTATAAGTCTCCTTTGAACTTGTTGAGTTTGGAGTTATCAATTTTGTCTCTTTCTGATGCAATGGGTTTAACATGTACCATTTTTTCTCCTACAGAGGAAGTCTATATCGGATCATCCATCGACCTAATTGTCAAATTGATGAGAAGCGTAGATTAAGGATGGCGCTTGACGTGGTATGTAAACTTCTGATACTTTCACTGTTTCACCTGTTTAATATTTTCTTCCTTTCTATACTAGTACATGCCTGAGGAGCTATCTTCTTATGCAGGCAAGGGGTATGAATTGCTTACATACGAGCACACCAACAATTGTACACCGTGATTTGAAGTCACCTAATTTGCTTGTTGACAAAAACTGGACTGTAAAGGTATGATGAAGGATGCCAAATCTGAAACTATATTTTAACTCGCTATTGCAGATTTGCAGGTGTTACCTTTATACGCCCCGTTGGCAAAATCTGGACTATTTTTCATTATGTTTGGAACGGGAAGGAGATAATCATGTCACAACTGATCTTATCTCTACTCGTACCCACATATTTAGCCTCCCTCTACCAAGCTTACAAGTATCCAGAAAAGAATTTGAATACTACTCCAAAGTTGTAAAAATTATTGTGCATTAATTTATACACATAAGGAGTTGCTTGGGTCCTGTTTAGTGGTTACATATTAATTATGTATCTGCTCAATATTAACTTTCTGATGTCTCAGGTCTGTGATTTTGGGTTGTCAAGGCTGAAGCATAATACATTTTTGTCATCCAAATCAACTGCTGGAACTGTAAGTTTATGCAGCGTTCTTGAATTGATGTTTTGAGCTCAAAATAATTCTGCTCTCCTGTTTATACTAAACTATTTTCTTAATGTAATTTCATTAGCCTGAGTGGATGGCACCAGAAGTACTTCGCAACGAACCATCAAATGAGAAGTGAGTTGAATCTCTTACTAGCTGTTTTCTGTCAAAATGTAATGTTGTTCTTTTATTATACATTGAAGAAGATAGTACCATATCTGCTATATTACTCGTTTATCTCAGAAAATAAACGCAATTTTAGCTGCCTTTTGTCCCCTTTATTGAACTAGTAATTTAAAAGAATTTTTTTTCCCCTGAAGTAGTAATATTAAAGATTAATTTCATATGCTTTATGTTACATGGTAGAGTTTTGATTGTTCATTTTCTGTCCAATTACTACATGTCAAGAGTATGAACTATATCTATGACCATTTTCTAATTGATTTTTTCCTGGCTTTCATCCGCAATATGTTTTATTATTTGGTTAGGTTGCGGTTTTGAATCATACTGAAATAGAAGCTAAATTGTAAGAGCTCCCAACGTGACAAGTGGTGAACAATCTCATTCTTGATTGGGCTTGATGAATGAAAATGAGAAGATTGAATCACTTATGCTGCCTTTATGTTGCAAGAACTCGGATGCTACTATAACATATCATCTTTTTTTTTCCTTCTCTCTATTGGAATATAACATATCATCTAGGTCCTAAGGAAAGATACAAAAGAATACTGTGTTGTTATTTGTGGCATCTGAATTGTGAGTTGGTACTGGCAGATGTGATGTCTACAGCTTCGGAGTAATATTGTGGGAACTCGCTACCCTGAGACAACCTTGGAGTGGAATGAATCCAATGCAAGTTGTTGGAGCAGTTGGCTTCCAGGGTCGACGCCCTGAGATCCCTAAAGAAATTGATCCATTGGTTGCAAGGATAATATGGGAATGCTGGCAAACGTAAGTAAATTAATATTTAGATTACAATTCAGTTTTATTCTGTTTCAGTTATATTCTTAACTAATGAACACTTCCACCTTCATTGTTTTACAGTGATCCGAACCTACGTCCTTCATTTGCGCAGCTCTGTGTTGCTCTAAAGCCATTGCAACATCTCAAGATACAATCTTCGAGTGTTGACCAGCAAAGCTCCATGCCTCAGGAGATCTCTGTAAATTCTACCCCGTAGGCCGTAGCCTTTTTCTTCAAGTGTTCATATTCATCCTCTCTTCTTGCTTAGAGTTGGTATATATATGGTGACATCAGGAAGGAAAGAAAAGAAATGCAAAAGAATATGAAGTTGAAGAGATGAAAACTGAGGAAAAACATTGATAGGGGTGGAGAAATGTAGTGTATTTAAAAGTGCAAATTGATAACAAGTGTAATAGTTGCTGTCACCCAAAGGTCTGTCAGCAACTTATTTGTACATTTGTGCATAAGAATTTGACTCCCAAAACATCTTTAGAAGGTGAAGCTGGAAATGTAAGGTTCGATTCGAAACCCTCATGTTTTGCTAGTAAAAATGTTGTTGTGACTGAACTGAACAACCATCCGAAGCCTTCTTCTCTGTCTTGCATTTGGGTTTTCGCTTGGCTTGTTGTTTCCTTAGCCTTTCTTGTATACTAGTGAACTTGCACGCGCTTCGCGCGTGCAAGCTGGTGTGAAACTGGAAAATTAAGGTCATCTAATTGAGTTATGATGAATGAAGCAGTACTCTGTTATTAAAGGTCCATCGTCCATTATGAGCAGTGGAGTCTTCACCTTTATCTATCTCTAGCTGCAGATTAGAAAGAAAAAGACGGGATGTGAAATGTAGGGATGTGAAATGTAGCCACTTCAAAACAGTAGGAGAAAACATCTCAAATGACTACTCAGTTTATAAAAAGGCAAAGCTACCTTAGGTGGCCCAATGATTCGAGAATCGGCTTGCATAAATTTCTTCTAGGTCGAGCTACCATATGCAGCCAATAGGGATTCATCCGAGGGGTAGTTCCTCACAGCATGTACACCCAGTTGCCATGTAAATATGAAACATATATGTTATAGGAATATATAATATAACACACGCACATCAGTCAGAAATTGAAACTGCTCTTGAAATTTTTTCTTTGACTTTATAGTGATAGAGGTCTGCTGCAATGAAGACAATTTCATTTATATACCTTTGAAGTGATGCTAGGAAGCAAACCTGAAAGGGTTTGTGTAGCCATGGATATCTGTGCGGAAATCACCTCCTGAAGGGTATGTGTTTGAACTTGCGTACACGTCGGCATTTAGGGGGCACGTCACCTTTACTTGACTACTCAGACCCGTCTTTATGAGCGCAGGTTGGATGTTCTGCAATGCAGGGTATGTCGTGTTTAAGAATGTTCCGTTGTATGTTTGCAGGAAAGGCTCGTTACCAACTGCTACATATCTGCACAATCACACAAGCAGAAGAAATAGAAAACGGCTTGTAAAGTGACTGAAGACGAGAAATTACACGCATAAGCTTTCTTCATCTAAACGTGCATATATGAATTTGGTCAACACATAATCTCATCAAAGCAGATGCTAGATACTTCATTGCTTTCCAAATAAATTATAAGCATGTACATTGGGAAACATTGAACACATTTTACTTCAGTTGCTCATTTGCTTTCTAATCTCACCTTACGTGTGAGTCTTAGCTTGCTGGCTACTTACACAAACATACAATTTAAAAGACGTACTGATCGAACATTTTACGAAAATGCTAAATTGCCAAAAACATGTAAACAAAGTTTTTGTCCCTGAGCCAAAATTGTTTTCAACATACAGATACTTCAGTTTGACCTCAAGCAGTCCTTGTAAAGTTAGTAATCCATTTTTTGATTTTCATAAACATCCAGAATTCTTCGGTAAGTAAATATTTTGCATATTTACTCAAGTATCCTGTATTAGCAGTACATTTAAAAATACCAAGTAAAACATGTTCCACTTACAATAGTAAAATCATAGAGTTTAAAGCAAACACTGTTTACTTAATCAAAAGAAGTCAAGGAGAAAAACCTAAAGCACAACATTAGAACCGAAGTAATCACATGCAAGAAAGAGCTCATGGTGGAAGTTGATTAAAAATTGAAGTCCAAAGACAGAAAAGCAAAGCCATAATATTATGTAATTTTCTTTACCCTCAGTTCATCTACTAAAAAGAGTATTAGACTATTCTTTCCCGATGCAGCTCAGCCAGCTCGTGATTCAGGAACAATAGCTAAGAGGGCCACTAACTCATCATGTCATATGTGATATATCAATACCATTATCAATCAGACAAGATGTGTTTTCAAATTATAAAGGTTGTTTCTATACATAGGGTTTTGTCTGTGTATCTTAACATTGTCAATGCAGGCTCCAAGCAAAACTTAAATGGAAGGTAAGCGTCACTGACCAATCCAACTGAGACAAGTGGCTCAAAAATGATACTTTTGAAAATACAACTGATATCCTAGCATGGCAAGTTCTGAAAAAGCTCATACATGCAACTATGAAGTAAATGACGATGGGGTGAGTTTATTATATCATCAAACAAAGCCTACAACTAAGATATGACCACGTTTCCGTCATTAGTATATACTCTAAAGCTTTTTCCAGCATTGCGATCAGGGTTAGTCTTTTATCCAGTCTTTGAGGCAATGTCGGGCAGAAATGAAATTCGGCACATATGTAGTTTACAAATCTTTATATGTACTCTATAGAGGCATACCTTAAGGGAATTGGGTCGACATTGGGAACCGCTGCAAGTCGACGGCCGTCGGTGGGAAATTCGCGCGCTTCGGAAGCTGGGTTGTCATACAGAATTTGAAAATCACTGAAGAGGTAGCAAATGCTACAGTTATGTTCGACAACAAAAATCTGCACATATAAAAGTGTGTTGGAAAACTACAACGATATTTATAATTATAAAGGGAGAGGGTAGAAAATAGACTTCTAATAAAAGACTGTCCTAGGCACAAAATGCACACACAAGCGGTCAAAGATATAGGGAATTTCATCATTTTTTGGTTTGATTGTTCAGAAATACACAATGCTTCGAATTTTTTCCACCCAAAAGCAAATAAGGACACTACCATTTACAAAAGAAGGAAACAAACCCAAGCTACAATATATATAATTAATGCAAGTAGAAAGCTACAAAATGTAAAAATGGATTGCAGTAATAATCAACAAATGCAAGTATGTATTGAGGTGTTTTTCAAAGTCTCACAAATTAGAATGAAAAGGGGAACGAGGGTAAAGAAAGGGCTGGTTTTCCACCTCTAATAGATTATAACAACCTAGTAAAGAGTCCATTATTTTGACATCTAAAACATGACATGCTAGCACATAGAGTATCACAAATAAATCTAAGGTACAATGCCTTGGAAAACTGCAGCTGATGGTTAAGTAATTATATTGTGATTGCTGACGGAGCTCGGGTCTAACTTGGCAAAGTAATTATATTGCTTGAGATGACATATTCTCATCACAGTATTACTGGTTTTCCCTACTTTTAGAGGTTTTCACGAATGTATTAACTATAATAGGACAAATAGTACATGCCATGATCCATTTCAGCACCAACAATGAATTTAAGGTTTTGGTACTAATGCCACCTTTAGGAATCAGAAAGAATGAAACGAATCAAGATATAGGATATAAAGACAAAAGATACAGGCAAAACAAGCTACACGTACAACCATGTAGGGTTGACAAAGCTTTGGCATTCTGTCCAAAACAAAGGAATGATTTACAGCAAGCATGATTGAATAGAAATAAGAGGGAGAAAAATGTACCTGAGACATAGGTGATGTTATAACATAAGGGATGGGTTGAGTACTGTCATCCAGTCCAGGGCTTATGAGTTGAGCATCTGGATAATTGATCATATGTGTTGCTCTTCTTCTCCCAATCTTAAACAATGGATGCCTTATAGATTAATCAACGCAAACAACAACCTTCAATTAAGTAGTCACTGTATTTTTCTTAAAGCGTACCTCAGGAAAGAGATAACTGGGTTGAAGCTTTGCGATTTGACTGTGTGATACCTTAGTCGTGTACCCTGCAGTGCACACTCGTTATTCAGAAAACAGGCTTGAAAATAGAGAGGAAGCTAGGGAGAGTACCTGCAGTTTTCTCAGACCATGCATCCATTGTTGTTCATTGTATGACCAACTTACTATACCAGAACTTCTTTCAAGAACAAGAAAGCAGATAAACGATATAATGTGAAATTAGCAGTAATTCTTGTAGTTCTTGTTGGGACAACTGACCTCAGCAAGCTTATAGTGGTCGTGGTAGTTGTCTGCTAGTATGATCTAATTTCCTCTTCAAATTTCTCTTTGCAAGCTTAGAACCCAATGATCTATACATTGTACAACACATTGTCATAACTGATTATATTTTGTCTAGACTTTCAGAAACACAAATCTTTGAGCTATTTTTCTTCATTCACAAAAGCTTCCATAGAGCCCGACTGCAGACATGAATCTTAGAGCACCATCACAAAGTGGCCTCACAATTTTTAGTAGTAATTCTTGAGCTATTTTTCAGAAACACAAATCTTAGAGCACCATCACAAAGTGACCTCACAATTTTACTAAAGTTGATGTTGTCGCCCTTTATCGTCTGTTGTGAGGATTAACTGATATCAAAAGCTTCCATAGAGCCCGACTGCAGACATGAACCAAGTGACTGTATTACAAGAAGAATGGGCTATCAAGGTGGTAGATAATTAAAGTAGTAAATTAACTTCCATTAACACTAACTTATCTGAACCGCATAAATTATATGTTTAAAGCATTAGAAGGAAGAAAGTGGGAGCGGAAGTGGGAGCTGCTAAAAAGAGCATAAGTCTATAGAGTAGGTAACAGCTGAATTTGAAGGCTATTGGTACTGCTAGAGTTGTTACCATTTGCACATATGGTTTATTGCCTATAGAATGGCGTCAGCAAATAACGGAGGTATATTCCTGACCAAAGTGTAGTGTACACACCCGCATTCGGGGCCAAAGGTCGCCAAAATTTTACGGCCCTTTGTAGATGCAAAAAAGGAATTGATTTCTTCTTCTTTTTCCCAGATTGTTCTGTCAAGTGATTTCTGTGTCTTTTCTCTCACTTTCTTTGTGTTTCGGAATTAAAAAAATGCAACACCCACATACAATGTGATTAGGGGGATGTTAAGAGGGTTTAAAAAGCTGACCTTTGAATTAAAAGTGCAATCTTGAGACATATCATCAAACACTTGATCTGCAACACAAGAGACCCTACATATGTGAGAGAACACTGTAAAATAGATGGGTGAAGAGTTAAAAATGAGGGAAATTGGATAGAGTAGCCGGAGAAGAATCCAGCATGAGAGTGCGAGTGTGGAGTGCCCATGACGCCCAGGTAAAGTAACTTTCAGAGACTTTGTGGGTTTGATCACACTCTCACATGGCGGCATTGGAGGGTGCAAGTTATAATGTAAACGGTTGGAACCCAGCTGGAGTCTTTTGTCAGAGTCACACTTCAGAATCCTGTTTGGTTAAAAGCAATATATTTGGTATTGTGTTCTTTTCTGGGTTTCATTTGATCATCGAGTTCCCATCACCCGCAGGCTCATGGATGGTATAGAGCAAAGCTAATTTTCGATTAGTCCAGTGGGTTGATGCAAGGCAGAGAGCACCGAAAGCTGTACGGTTGGCGACCGAAGTGAAGCAGTGTCTGATGAGGAAATGCGGGTGGATATGCGAGCTTTCTTTCACCGGAAAAGAAAGAGGTGAGGATGGGCATGTTTGTAAACGGGAAGGGCATGGGAGATGTTTTCAGTTCAGCTGATTAACGAAAAGGGCTACGCGCAGGGGAATGGTTTTTTTGTAATTTCTGTAAAAAAGGAGGATAATGATTTCACTATTCATAAGGGATCCTCGGCTTTTATATATATGATTATGTCTTAACTCAATACTTTTACCTATAGCAAACCCCTTATGGGTAGGAGTGAGCATTTTCCGGTTCGGTTCGGTTTTTGGATCGGACCGAAAACATGTCCAGTCTTTGGTCCAACCAGTTCGTTCCAGTCCGGTCTGGTCCACAATCGGTCCGGTCCGGACCTATTTTTTTGTATAAAAAAATTAAATAAAACAGACCGAAAATATTTTGTTTAGATATTGTTCCGGTCCAGGTCCGGACCTACAATTTTGTAAATATCACAAGTTTTTCGGTCCATGGACCGGTTTTGGACGGGACCTGGACCGAATAATTCGGTCCATTTCTGGTCTCATTGTTCCGGTCCAGGTCCGGACCTATGAACAATCCTACGATAGATGATTTATTAATCAGAAATCACCCCTTACAACACTATACACCACAATATCCTTACTCTCTCCCTTGACAAAGAAAAACTTTTTAAGAACACCTTCCCTGTGAAAGCCAGCCTTCTCCAACACCCTCTGTGAGCCCTTATTCTCTTTGAAAACCAACCCTTCAATCCTATCCAAAAACTTCAACTCCTCACTCGCCTTCTTCACCGCCATCTTCACAGCTTCCGTCCCTATCCCCATCCCCCAGAAATCGGCATTCATAGCATAAGCAAGCTCACCTTTCCTTTGATCCTTATCCAAACCAGGCAATACGGATATAGCCCCCACAGGGCGGTTTCCGACGCAAATTGCTCGGTACCAAGGATGGGGCACAATCACCCCTTGGAAGAACTCCATGGCTTCCTCCCCTGAGATGAATGTGTTCCATCTTAGAAACTTTGTGACTCTCTCGTCCCCCGCCCATTGCAGGAAGTCGCTCATGTCCTTGGCCTCGAATAGACGGAGTGTAATCTCCATCGGTTTTGGTGTTCAGCGAGTTTGATTTGTTTGGTTTGAGGGCTGGTATCACCTCATTGCAAATTTATAGTAGAAACCCCGTGCTCTTTGTTTGGATAAGAGAGAGAGCATATTAGCATGTGGTCAAATATGACAACGTTGTGGGTCCAATGTCCATGTGATTATTAATCTAATATTTCACTATCATATCTTGCTCATTGATCATATTGGACTGCTCAACATTACAGAATCATCAAAATACCCTATGAACATTATGATTCAACCAAATATACGTTATCGAAGCGCCTAGAAAATATTATAATTTGTACATAATGTGTTCCGATCCAATTCCACCCCCCTCAAAATCCCTATTTGTATCTGTCCGTTGATACAAATTTTTTTTTTTTTTCCCGAATCTGATCGAACTTGGATCATCATTCAACTAATATTGTCAGATTTGGATTTTTCATATCGAATCTCAGAATAGTCGGATCATATATTTTTGCTCACCCCTAGTTGGAGCGGTCAATATGTAATAATAAGAGACTTATACAAAATAATTAAAATGATTATACTTCATGATTATTTGTAAAATCACGTCGATCACCAACCTATTTAGTATTTACAAAGATGTTTTTAGCAAAGTAAATTTACGTACACAAATCCAAAATCAAAGGGAAAAATATGAAAACACATAAAAAATAATTACACATTCTTTGGTCGTACTTTTCTGACTATATAATGAATGACCAAGTTAAAGATTTTTGAGCCAAATAACAACTAGACCAACATGCCAAAGTTCTTTCAACACTTTGACTATGTAATATAACCATGTGGAAGATCTTGGAGCCAAACAACAAGTAGATCAGCATGCCAAAGTTCTTTGAATACCACATCAGCTTTGTTTTATGATAAACTTATTGACAAAATAAGGTTTTTGGATAGTCATACTGATTTTTCTAGGATTTAAAAAATATGAAAATCTAATAAATAATGTTTAGCATGCCAATTTCTTTCAATACTTCTCTGAATTTTTTTTGAGGGAGATTAAAGTTTATATAGTTTTTTTTGGATAGTCATTCTGATTTTTTATATATATGCACTAGCAAAAAAAAAAATTTACATAAGAATACCTATGAATTAGACTAATCTATCAAAACTGTTGTCCATATATGAAATTATTGAGTTCTTGACAAGGGTTTTTCAATTACAATCAGCCGTGTTCTACAAAAGCCATCAATCTTGACAAGCCATGGCTTTGCTAAATAGGTAATCTCCAATGAACACATCTCCAATGCTTTCAAAAACAAGGCTATGTTCGTCTCACAAATCGTCTCATGCTCAAAACTCTGCCCACCCCCCAAAAACAATGAAAGAAAAGGAGATTGAGATACACGTCCTTCGGGGGGACTTGCAAAATTGTGAATGACAAGCTAAATTTGGATAGAAGATGAAGGTGTAATATGATCAAGAAGCCTTACGTTGCTGTCATTTGTGAATGCAGTTTATTTTCGCCTTCTGCATCATCCTTACTCTCTTATTCTTTTCCACAACACCTTCATCATAAAAGCAAAACAAACAAATTATAGAGTTTACAATATTTCCTTTATAAAAATAGTGTCTAAAAGCCTATGGGAACAACAGAACTTTCACAATGGAGCATGGAAATCATTTTTGCAACTTTATTCTTGGTGTTAGAATGGAGGTGATAAATATAGCGGAAATAATAACAAGAAAGAACACACACGACATAGAAGAGTACCCTCGAGAAATTCAGATTACAGCTCGGGTACACATATATAGAGAGATTTTATACAACTCGTGCACCCTAAACAACGAAACGTGAGATTCAAGGCATCACAACCGTGGGAAACACTGATAACTCATCATAGCAGGATCAGTTCCATCTCTATTTGCATTATAAACTATGGCATTCTTAAGAGTTCTAATAATAAAATCCTTGTTCTAAGTTTTGTCTCAGACAAAGATTCTAAAAGGGAGAAGGAACTACAGAGACACTGAGATTGTTATTCAGATCATGAAAGAAAACAAACAGCAAAGAATCAACTTTAGAGAACAGATATACCTTTTGTATCTCTTTTTAGAGCCACATGGGCAAAATGCATTTCGACTTATCTGGCCACTCTTTTCCATATTCGACCTTGCAACATCTAATGGGCTTGTTCCCATGATTTTTTGCACCTGAGAAGAAAACAAAACATTGCAAATATTATAACTTATAAAACACCCAGATCATAAATTTAAGGGCTACTGGTAATTAAATGGATAATTTCTGGATGAACCTACTTCAGCAAAGGACTTGGGCAATGGTTTCCCTTCTTCCTTTAACTTCTCCAGTGTCTTTTGTGCTTCCTTAGCCCAAGAATATTTGGCAAGCGTATTCTCGATGTCAGCCATTGTGCATTTCAATTGCTTGGCCGCCTCTTGCTTCTGACTGAGCTGAAGATTCTGTTGAGAACCTCTAAAACATGTTAGTGTCCAATCAAACAACATAGCTTCAGCCTCGGACACCAAAGAACCTCATAGTTTCTGGATGAAGGACACTGTGAAGGAACATATAATGAATGACTCCCAACACATTCCAAAATCAATGATCTGTTGGGCACTGCCGCACTGGGCGGCGTATATTTCATTGAAAAGACTGTGGCCCATGGGAAAAACTGTTTGCCAAGTACAAGCAGTTTATAAATGCAGTCAAATGGACACAGGATCTCCACTGGACAAAAAATTGTCTATTAGCTAGGAACTCGGATGCATTGACATTTGACAAGTCTCAAATTTTAGAATAGAGCAGAGTTTCAAACCTAGCTCAGCATCAAGGTGCTGCATAGCAGTAGTGACTGAAAATCTTATCACATTATATACATTCAAGTGATAGCATGGGTAATGGATCAACACACTGACAAGTGACAATCAATCAGCTCAGGATTTAGCACGTATGAATACAATGATTATGGAGCCTAAATCTAACCTCTCCTGAGGGATCGAAACCTGCGAGATACCGAAGAATCGCTTCCTTCTTCTCGAAAGCATCTGAAAACGTAGCTTCGCTGCTTCTTCCAACCACATACTGCTTCAAAGCTCCCAACTTTCTCGCCTTGCCTAATTGATCAGCAAATGCTGAAGTAATACACACACAAGCACCACAAATGAGTCCTCTAAATTTCCCACGACATTCCAGAAACTTAACACACGCGTTATGTTGATCCGTAATAAATTCAAAAGAAGAAAGTGTAAATTGAATTCGAGAAATAACTGAGGAGGTTTAATGGCTGATCTGTGGTGGAAGATGCGGAGGAATCAGAGCCTGAGTCGGATTTATTGCCGGTGAAGACACCTTTGATCTTGTTCATCCATGAGTTATCGAGACGTGAAGTGGTGAAGATTGAGCGGTGTTGTGACGAAGTAGGATTATTACAGGATAAAGAGTAATTCGAGGAGAAGAAGAAAATGTTCTTCTTCCAAACGTAAGTTGCAACTCTTCTCGCCATGGCTGTCGTTTGTGTTTGGGTTTTTCAGGGTTTTTGCTCAGGCTCCGGGCACAATTTCATTTTGCGTGTCAAACGCTGCCGTTGCATCACAGAACGCAAACGCCGCGTTTTGTCGTAGGCCGCACCAGCTAAGCAGCGTTGCACTTTGTATTATATTAACAATTTAACATGAATAGATGTCAATAGCAGTTCATTCTCAAAAAAAAAAAAAAAAAAAACTTTCATTCCCATCCTGCTATTGACATCTATTTATATTAATATAATATAAAGTGCAACGCTAGATTATACCACAATTAAATAAATATTATTTGCTATACATAATTATAATCAATAATAACAACAACAACAACAATAATAATAATAATAATAATAATAATAATAATAATAATAATAATAATAATAATAATAAAAGCTTTTGGAAGTAAATTTTGACAATTTCGAGCTAGATTATGACAAAACATGATCGACTTTGCGATTAAGGATCCCACAAACATATTGTTAAAATAAGCGAGACTTAAATCTGTGAGGAATTTAAAACATTGACTCTTAGTACGAACATAAATAGATTTATTTGGTAATGCCTACGAATCGTACCTCGTGCATCCGTACCTTTATTCATCGGAAACGATAAACAACTAACAAATGGATGTCGACGGGTCGCTACTCCACGAGCATTATTCTTCAAATTTGGAATTAAAGAAATCGGGGGATTCTGCAAATAAAAGTAACCTAACTGAAAGCAATGGAAGCCAAATGATCGGATGCGACATTGGCTTCACCGTACGAACATCTATAAATATGTGAAAATTAAAATTAAAAGTATTGTCATTCAATGTAACAATCTCTAGGTAATCAATTCAATTAATGATAGATGAGTTTTCCTTTGACAAATTTAAACGATTATCATTAACCTTATGATTGAACTTCGTAAATTCAAAAAGAATATATTATACATATCTTTAAAATTCAACAAATTTGTTATTACGAATATCCTAAACATAACATTATACAATATCTTCGTATGAAATTTTACCGATTCATTCACTTATTTAAAAATAAATAAATATTGGAGTATGATGTACAAATATATTTATATGAATAACAATTAATAGGTACATATTTTATAAAATATATTTATTATTTTTATTTTTTTATTTTTCAATGGATTATATTTTCTCGCTCAATAGAAGAAGAGAAAAATACATCCTTAAATCTTATGAGCCTTATAGCTAAGGCATAGAGTTCTGCTTTTCCCTAATTGTGAAGTTATACACTGAATTGACCCCGTAGCATATGAACTGCGTCCGTCGCCCTCTTTGCAAAGAAGAAGTATAAGAGCAAAGAAAATCATATCATCCAGGAAAGAACAAGCAAAAAACCCTCCACAAATTCACAGGTAAATTGATCGATCTTCTCTCGCATTCTTCTTCAAGGTCAAACTACAACTATACTCAACTGGAAACCGAAACAATAAATAGTCCAAAATTTTCTGCAAAAATATACGCAATTATGCCACCCGTTGGAACCCAAAATCTCTTTCCTGTACCACGCAGATGATTACTGTATTCATCTCTTCTAGGGTTTTTTCTAATTCTTCTTCATCCCTTTGTACGAATTTATAATTTTGCCCAAGTGGGTCGCACTTTTTGGTTGGTTTTCTTATGTATATATGTTGTTTTAGTCTAACCTTTGCCCTGCTATGGAATTTCGTTATCGTTTTTGTTAATTGATGGGGAATTGAGCATTTGCTCATCTAGATTCATCGTTTTGGTCTGGTTATCGAGGGTTACTTTGGTTTGTTTCATGTCAATTCGCTGTTGATCTGCCGACTTTCGTACTTGATTTGCAAATATTGACTTTTTAGCATGGATGCCTCGGGCTTTTGTTAATCAGTGGCGTTTGGTTCCCTTGAGTGTGAAGTTGGTATTTTCTTTTTTGTGCCTTGCAATGGGCTTGTTGGAAAAATTCCTTTGTTTTTGGTGCCTCAAGTATGCGTGTAGTGAAATTATTATGAGATGCCAGCCATTCTCTTTTGTCCATCGTGAGATTTTTATTAAACTACAATTTCTGGTTGTATTGTACTATTCCATCGAGGCCAGGATATGCTAGGAATCATCTAGATGTATGTTTTTGTTAAAAAAAAACTTGATCAGTAATGCTTGTTTAGAGTTAGTTTAGTAATACTTATAAATGCTACCGTTATTGGGTTTTCTGTTTGTAATTTGAAGCACTTTATGCACTCGAGAAGTAGAAACATGACTCTTTTCCGTGTTGGTTCTTTATATGAAGGTAGTGGCATTAGTGTACTTGGTTTTATATTCTAAATGATCTTGATACTTGCTATATTATGGAGATAGGGCATCATTGAAATGCCAACAAGAGAGACTAATGAGTATTCTTGATAAAGCAACATCGGTGCTGAAGGTGATATCCATGCTATTAGATGTGTTGTAATCTGATATGATCTATGGCCATGGTAGTTCATGATGATTTTCTTTTTGGATGTTTATGGTTTGCTCTGTGGAATTTGCTTAACAAGACAAAAACATTGAAAAAACGGTATATTTAATATATGCCAGCTTTTCTGGAAGGGGTGAGATTCGCTTAAAGAGACTACCAAAGAAAACGGTATTTTTAATCTATGTCAGCTTTTCTAGGCAATAGATACCACATGTCATTATATGGTTATTTGAATAGTTCACACTAGATTATGTTTATTTTGGAATTTTTTTGGTTGTATATTGTAATGATCATCTCGGGTATTGGGTAGAGTCAAAATACAGTTGCGATGTAAGTGTAGTACATAATGTTTGCTGTAGTACTTCTAATGAGTATCAATTGTTGTTTGGCTATATTTATTTATTTATTTATTTATTATAACTTCTATCTTGTGATCTGCAGGAAAAAAACAAGGCCAACAAATACTGCAGTTTTGAGGATCAATATATAAGCGTGAACCTGCTGCTCTGAAGACATTGAGATGCATCGTGTGGGCAGTGCAGGAAATGCATCTGGTTCAAGTCGACCACGTAAGGAGAAGAGATTCACCTACGTTCTTAATGCATCTAATGATACAAAGGTACCTGACTTAACTAAACGATAGAGCGCTTCAATATTTGTCCTTACTGGTGGGACTGTTTAGGACTGTAAGATGGTGATACATTTCCTGTGCACGGTCTTCATTTTCTACCCCTTTGAAGGGTTTCACTTGCTCTCTGTTTTTTCATCTCTCTCAAAAGCTTGTGCTTGTCTTCTTGTATCTATGCCGAAAAGGCCTATGCATGACACTGACTATGAAAGCTTGCCTGATCTTTGTGTATTCGTGGATATTGGGGTTTATATTTTTTTGAGATGAAATACTTCACGTTTTTTAATCTCTATTAGTTTATTTCCAGTCTTACTACTTGCAATATATTCTTCCTCAAGGATGTATCTTTCCAGGTAATGGACTGTAATGCCTGTATACAAGTTATTGGCTTATAGTCTCACAGCCAATGCTTGGTGCAAGTAATTATTGTAGAATGTAGGCTAATAACACCTTTTTTCTTTTTTTGTTATAGTATATCTACCTAATAACACTTTTTTTTGTGTAGGGAAAAAAGGCCTGTTTGTCACCATCACGAGAGATGCTTAATTAGACCTTATCAGCTAAAAATACCATTGAATAAAAATAAATGCTTGTTTATTTGGAAATTTATATTGCATTCATTTCATTGAGTCCTTTTTCCAATTCTTATTCATTATGCATTGATATCATAATGTCGTCTCCCTTTCGCCCCCTTTATGCAAATTGTCCTGGTTTGAAAATAAGTTTATCATCATTTAATGTTGAAAAGTGAAAGTTTCTGCACTCTTCTTCAGTTGTTCCTAAGGAGTGGTTCAGCTGGAGGACAATTACCTTATAAGGCCGCCGTAGAAGGCAGGCCCATTATTTTGTAATCTAGTCTAAGGTGTATAGTAGTTGAAAGTGGCAGCCTTTGGTCACAAAAGGGAAACCTAGATTGCAAACGGACGTTTAAATTATGTAACTGTATAGTCGTCTTTTCTTAGTGGTATTTACATGTTGTTCCTTGGTTGCTTCTCCACTTGCAGCACTCAGCTGGGATTAATTGTTTGACCAAGTTAAAGTCTACAGTTTCTGATGGGTGTGACTATCTATTTACTGGGAGTCGTGACGGGACTCTAAAGAGATGGGCCCTTGGTGATGAGGCTGCTACCTGCTCAGCTACTTTTGAGTCACATGTGGATTGGGTACTTTCGGAACTTCCTATTATCATTCATGCTTTGTGATCTATAAGATATTCTTGTGTTAGTACATCCAAAATACTACCTAATATATCTGGCAGTGGTTATTGTTAGACTCTTTTTCTTGTTGCCATCATCATAGATCAAGAGATATAATGAAGAGCTCTGATTGCTGTGAGATTTTCAAGATTTTCAATTTGTGTTGCTGACACTGTTATAACATATTTGCTCAGGTAAATGGCGCTGTCCTTCTTGGTGACACTACACTCGTGTCATGTTCTTCTGACACTACCCTGAAGGTTTGATTGCATTAGTTATATTCTTTGTTTATGCTATTGTTATATCTTTCCTCTTTTAAGGTCTCTGATTTTTTGTCGTGTTCTCCAGACATGGAATTGCTTGTCTAATGGAGCATGCTTGAAGACTTTTCGCCAACACACTGACTATGTTACATGTCTTGCTGCTGCTAACAAGAATGTAATTTCTTTCTCATTTGGAGAATTTGATTGCATGTTAAAATGCTCTTTCTTGCGTTATCGTCTTACTTTTCTATATTCAATGGAGGGGGAACTTTTTTCAGCCTTATGGCTTATTTGGTTACATACTAATAAGAACCTTATATGTTATACGGAATTTTCGAAATTAAGGGTGTTCAGTAGGATATGTTATAAAGACCTTCTACAACTCTTCCAAAACTTTTCCATCCTTAAGTTCTTGTAATGCTAAACATACTTATAAGTATATAACTTATTAGGGCCAACAATTCAGAAGGTATAGCGTTTTATTTTCTGGCTGGAATTTCTCATATTGCAGTAAATTTTTTTGCATTTTTAGAGCAATGTTCTTGCTTCTGGTGGCCTTGGTGGTGAGGTTTTTATCTGGGATATTGAAGCTGCTTCTGCCCCAGTTTCTAAATCAAATGAAGGAACAGAAGATGAGTGCTCAAATGGTATAAACGGGAATGGAAGCACCCTGCCAATTACGAGTCTTCGCACAATAAGTTCAAATAATAACATTGCGTCTCATTCTATTCCATCCCATGGAGTCATTCCTGCCAAAGGCCATAAGGAGTCAGTTTATGCATTGGCCATGAATGACAGTGGGACACTTCTTGTTTCAGGTGGTACTGAAAAGGTATATACTCAGGTCACAGAAATAACAGATGTATTTTTAACCGCCAGGCGATAGCATAAAAAAGAGCTGTATAAACAATTTTCCATTTCATTATTTGTTTTTTCTTTAATCTGATTGTGCTTTTCCCTAGGTGGTCCGTGTTTGGGACCCTAGAACTGGTTCAAAAACCATGAAATTGCGGGGACATTCAGATAATATAAGAGCTCTTCTGTTGGATCCTACTGGCAGGTTGATGCAATTTTACCATTTTTCCCAAATTTATATTGACCACTTTTAATAACCATGAATATATTGTTGAAGTCTCATACTCTCATGAATTAATGTACCTGTGGTCTTCATCTTAAATCCTAAGCATTTGGCCATACCTCCTGCAGGTTCTGTTTGTCAGGCTCCTCCGATTCTATGATCAGGTGTGGTTTCTCGTTCCTCCTTATGCTGACTTAATTTTGCAGGTGGATGTGAAATTTTGATCATCTTTGATAAACGAGTTGGACAATGTTTATTTATTCTGATTACTGTCATCTTACTTCTTGTTTGACTTAATTTCATGCATAACATTGGTGCTTCCATTCAATCTTTAATGTGAATTATTGGATGTGGAATATTACTCCATATCTCTTGTTTGGTAGCAATTGATTCATCCGGTGTATAAGTTCAAGGGGGATTGTTGCTAATATTATCCTTTCCTGTGCTTATTGAGTTGATTTGTTCCTTTGTTTTTCTCTTGCAGACTATGGGATCTTGGGCAGCAGCGCTGTGTTCATTCTTATGCTGTTCATACAGATTCTGTTTGGGCTCTTGCTAGTACACCAACATTTAGTCATGTCTATAGTGGTGGAAAGGATCTTTCTGTAAGCAGCTATTAGTCTTAAATGTTTGGCTGTGAAATTATAAAGACATTATAAGCTGTTGATCAGCATCTGGTGTACAACTATAAATGGACAGCCATAAGTTCAGATCTTATAGGTTTGTTAAATTAGCAGTATGTTTTGCTAAACTTTTCACTCTTTTTCTATACTCAGTTATACTTGACGGATTTGTCAACAAGGGAGAGCATGCTGCTTTGCACAAAGGAACATCCTATTTTGCAACTGGCATTGCATGATGATGACATCTGGGTTGCCACTACAGACTCTTCTGTAGATAAATGGCCAGCAGAAGGGCGTAGTCCTGAGAAGGTTTTCCAGAGAGGTGGTTCTTTCTTGGCTGGAAATCTATCCTTTTCTAGGGCACGTGCTTCCATGGAAGGATCCAACCCTGTAAGTCTTGGTTTATCTGTATCTTACTTTTGAGAAAGTGCCTTGTTTTTATTTTTCACTGCCTTTTGTGTCACTTGCTAGGTTAACAAGCAATAAATCAGTGCATGTTTATCCCTTTTAATTTGGCCTTTATAATTGTACCAAATTTGGTATTCAATTCTGTTGCTTACCTCAATCTTTCATGTAACAGGTTCCAGTATACAAAGCACCTGCACTCACTATTCCTGGAACTCCTGCTATTGTGCAGCATGAAATTTTAAATAACAGAAGGCAGGTTTTGACAAAGGTTTGTGACCTATATTTTTCTCTCTCCATATAATGTTAGTAAATTTAAGACTACCAATCTGTACTTGAAACTTTTTCTTGTTTATAAAATCATGCCTAACCACTTTACCTGCTGTTGATGCTAGGACACTGCCGGTTGCGTGAAGCTATGGGAGATCACAAGGGGTGTTGTTGTTGAGGATTATGGCCAGGTTATATAACTATTTAGGTTATGTAGTAGATTAGTAATTTGCTTTCCCTTTCCCTTTCCCTCTAACCTGCGTTTTGGAGAAATTCACTGAATCCCTTCAATTAAAATCATCAACTGTACAAAATGGTTGAGATAAATTGCTACGTGAACTGTTTATTTGGCATTCTTTCTCATCAAGTGCTGACAGTTTCTGTTTTTGTACTGAAATCGTGAACTTCCAGGTTTCTTTCGATGAGAAGAAGGAAGAACTTTTCGAGATGGTACGGTTTATTTTTTCCCATAAAGTTTATGGCTTTCATTTTGGTGATCCTTCCTCATGTTGTTTTTCTACTGATCCAGGTCAGCATTCCACCATGGTTCACTGTAGATACCAGGCTTGGTAGCTTATCAATTCATTTGGAAACTCCTCAATGCTTTTCTGCAGAAATGTATTCTGCTGACCTTGGCATTCCTGGGAAACCTGAGGATGATAAGGTAAATATGTACTATATGTATATTAATATTTTCCATCTGTGAGAGTATCTGGGTGTCAATAAGATTATAAGACCCTTCCTTCCCTTGAAAAAAATGCTGTATGATATGACAACGACAGTAAGATTTTAGTATTCACATGGAAATACTAGCTGCCTTTCAGTAATTTTCATAGGGGAATGACAATTAGATCATGAAGACGACAATCCAATGTTGCTTTTAGTTTTAGCTTCGAATGCTGTTTTTAAGTAGATGCTACATTGAAGATCCTTTTTGAATACGTGAGCTAAATTTTGGTGTATTTCAAAAACCGTGAAAACTGGACTAGTAAACTTTTTATCATTTGAATATTTTACTTCTCTTTACTTGGTAAATTGACCTATGAGATCCACAGGTTAATTTAGCACGTGAAGCACTTAAAGGTCTGCTTGCCCATTGGTTGGCGAAAAGAAAACAGAAACCAGTATCTCACCCTTCAGCTAATGGGGATGTTAACTCAATGAAGGATATATCTACTAGGACTATGAGCCACTCAAGAATTGAGGTTGATAGCAGTTCTGAAAATGATCATATGGTTTACGCTCCATTTGAATTTTCCACGGTTTGTCCTCCTTCTGTTATTACCGAGGGATTACAAGGTGGTCCATGGAGGAAAAAGATAACAGATTTAGATGGAGTGGAAGATGACAAGGAATTTCCTTCGTGGGTTCTTGATTGTGTCTTGAACAATCGCCTGCCTCCAAGAGAACATACCAAGTAATTATTTCCTAGTTCTCTTTTTTTTTTTTATTAGCACGGGAATTTAGTGCTATTTGAAAGGTACATGTTGGAGCTTCACTTGTGATTATCTACGTCTGCTTATTCCAGTAACAAGCAAGGGTAAAATTGCAAGAAAATCAAGTCAAATGAGGATAGATTTTAAAGAAGAAATGTTAACATTCGCATTCTATGGAATCTGATCTGTTTTCTCACATATTGTTTTTCGGCTAAACATTTACAGGTGTAGCTTTTATCTGCATCCTGCTGATGGTGCATCTGTCCAGATCCTTACTCAAGGAAAGTTGAGTGCGCCTCGGATATTAAGAATAAACAAGGTAAGAACTTCCCTAATCCATGTTCGGTCTTGTAATTGCCTATTCACCACATCCAGTAAAACTGCACTTTCTGTTGATCTAAATATAATATAATATGAGCCTTCCAGAAGTCAACATTGGGCCCAAACATATCCCAAGAAATTGCATGATTATGTGGCCTTGTTTTCTAAAACACTTACTTGAGTACTTAATTGTTGGGCTGGTTTCTTATGCATTTATCATCTTTGTTTACAGGTGGTTAATTATGTAGTAGAAAAGATGCTTCTTGAGAAGCCACTGGAGGGTGTTCCTACTGATGGAACGTTTGCGCCCAGTATAGGTGGAGGCCCATTACAACTTCCAGTGGCTCCTGGAGATTCATCTTTTCGATCTGGACTAAAACCTTGGCAGCGGTTAAAGCCATCTATTGAGGTCTTGTGCAATAACCAGGCAAGCAACACAGAAGAATATTGACGACTTCTTTTAGTTTTTTGCCTGAGATGACCTTTGGCCAAACATGAAAACTTATTCCTATTGACATTTGATTAAGTCGTTATTTTTAGGTTTTGTCCCCTGAGATGAGCTTAGCTACGATACGGGCATATATATGGAAGAAACCAGAAGACTTGATCCTTCATTACCGTCAATTGCCAGGACGTTGACTCTGAACCTATCCTCAGAAAGGTGAGTTTCACTTCCTTGACGTGGGTATACTTTTGAACATTGATTTTCATTTCAAATAAGGAAACATGTTTGTTAAATAACTAAAATTAATTGATACAACTATGTTAGATGTCAAGTCTTTTGATCAGATTTTAGAAATAAAAATTATGATGATTTTTCATTACAAAAAATCTAAAGAAAAACCATATTTGATCATTCAAAAAAGCAACATTTTTTATGTTTTTAAAGTGAAATCACAATATTGCAACTGCTTTAATATAACTTATAGATTATCTATCCAACAAGACTAGGAAGGAAGTTTTCTAAATTTCCTCTCTGCGTGTGCAGGTTCAGGGTTTTAACCATGCACATTCATCAAGTATGGTACCATAGCAATATCGATAAAATCTCAAGCATGGCGTGTCTTGTGTTGGAAAATACTCATCTATAAAATGGCATGATATTTCCTTATCAGGTCATCTAATGACCATAGAAAGTTTTGAAGCTGTTGAAGTTGGTGTGTGCAGCCATTTGTGGATAGTGGAAGCTTTTGGACGGTGTGAGAGGCTAGTAATGACGATGGTTTCCGGCCATAGAGCTAGAGAGTTCGGTTTGAAGAAAACCACATGAAATCCCTCTCTTTGATTCGAGTAAACAATATGATTATCATGAGAAAGGACTTGAGGATAGGTTCTGTAATTTTGTGGTTGGGAAACAAATCTGGGTTGTGATTAGGAAATAAGACCATTGGGGTACTTATCGAACTCTTGATAGTGAAATCTGGTATTTATTTTCTTAACAGTTTCATATGTATTTAGTTTCTTTTAAATTTATTTATCTCTTTTTGCTTTGGATGATTAAATTCTCCAAGATCTCAGGAATTCCTTTTACTTGGCTTGTATTGACGGCTAAAATCACCATCTAGTAGTGTGTTTAGTTGATGTGCAACTCAACAATTCTAACGATTTTAAGAACTCAAATGAAGGATTAAACTAGACTCCATTCTGTTATCATCAGTTCAGATTGGAGAAATTGAATAATCATTTGGAAGAGGAATCTGGAGTGGGTTTAAGCTAAGTTATTACTTTGGAATATGTTCTAAATTCCGACAGATACAGTAAGTTTAACTAATAAGCTTTGATGCTGGAGCTTTCTTCTTTGACCATGGGTCCGCATCTTTCTTGTAAGATCAATGAAGATAGATAATGGCTATAGCATGTATAACTCTTCCCCTCTGCACTCAGCAGTGTTCTTTCTTTCAAAATAATGGTACAGAATGATCCTTACGCGAAACCTGAAGCACATAAGCCACTTCCAGTTCCAGACAAAGCTAATTCTCGCGTTGTTTCATCAAAACAAGACGATGTACACTCTCATTCATCTACTTATGACACAAAGCCGAAGCATTCTCCATCGGATCATGCTTCTGCTTCGTCAGTCCCAGCAAGAGCAGCTCCAGCTCCAGCTCCGGTCCCAATACGAGCACCAACACCGGCCCCAGAAGAAGGCGATTTACACCCTAATGCAAAACAGAAGAATTTCCCATCGCCTGACCATGATGGGTTCGACCCTGATTGTAGGAAACCTCGTACTGCCTATACAAAAACGAATGTGTCTGCTTCTATCGAGGCTGATCATGGTGCTGCTTCAGCAAAACAAGGTGATGTACACCCTCAGTCATCTAATGATAGATCAAAGCTGATGTATGGTCCATTGGATGACCGCTTTGAATCCAAGGCGAAGAAGGCCTCTGCTTCTGTTGAGGTTAAACAATCTTGTGGTTGTTGCCGTTGTTCTTTTTGTTTAGAATGTTGCATACAGTAGGTGCTGAGAGATGCCTATTAAATTGGTTTCGATATAAAATTGTTCAGTCGGTTTGTAGTACACATCTTGGTCCTGCAAATGGTTAACTTTTTGAATGTCATTCTCTTGAACAAGAATGGTTTGATGGTACAAATCTTGCTCGAACCCAATCGAGCAGATAAGTTGCAGGATATAGTACCATTAATCCGAGACGGAGAGCCGGTCCCAGTTGAGATTAGGTAGAATGGGAACGTAAGTAGAATAAGGAGTAAGTTTAAGCTAGGTGATACTTTGGAATATGTTCTAAATACAGTTAGAATTCCTATCTAATATAATTTGATCCATTAAGTTTTGTTTTAAGTGAAAGCTACGTTTCAGTTATTCTCCCACAAGCTAATGGTTAGAAGCTATATATATATATAGATGCCAAGGACGATTGGATATATTCTTACGACACTTGTTTATTTTTCTAGCAGTAATGAAGGAAGCCAATAGCTACAACAACTCTTGGCTCTTCTTTCTTGTGAAATAATAATGGTGACAAAAGATGAGTTCGCGATACGTACAGAGCAGCAACAACCAGCGGAAGCACATAGGCCAAATCTGAGAGAATTTTCTTATGCTACTTCATCAGAAGAAGGTGATAGATACCGTCAACAGTCTACTGCTCAAGAGAAGAACCAACCACGACGGACGCGCGAGAACCTTGAATCAGTGCGTGGTACTGTCAATATAGGAAAGGGTATTTCGCCTAAAGCAGCAGCACAAGATCCAGTGAATGCTGTTTATCAAGGAGAGGGAAGTCATCCAAACCGTAACAATTTCCGTGAAGGAGTTGGAACTTCGTCAACCATTGTAGCTGAGAAGCCAATGTTCAAAGTTGTAGTTACTGTATCTCATGAGCAACAAAAAACTGATCGTAACCCGACTCCAGCTCCAGTCCAAACACGAGCACCGGTCCAAGCTGTAGTCCCAACACGAGCACCGGTTCAAGCTCCAGTCCCAACACGAGCACCGGTTCAAGCTCCAGTCCCAACACAACCACCGGTTCAAGCTCCAGTCCCAACACAACCACCGGCACCGGTTCCAGCTCCAGTCCCAATACGAGCACCTGCGGCAGCTCCGGTCCCTACACCAGCACCTGCTCCAGCTCCGGTCCCAATGAGAGCACTGACCCCAACTCCAGTCCCAACACGAGCTCCGGCCCCAGCTTCAGTCCCAACACGAGCACCGGCCCCTGATCCAGTCACAACACGAGCACCAGCGCCGGTCCCAGCTTCAGTCCCAACACAAGCACCAGCCCCTGCTCCAGTCACAACACGAGCATCAGCCCCTGCTCCAGTCACAACACGTGCACCAGCACCGGCCACAGCTCCAATCCCATTACGAGTACCAGCAGCAGTCCCAACACGAACACCAGCATCGTCCCCTGCTCCAGTCACAACACGAGCACCAGCCCCTGTTCTAGTCCCAGCACTAGTTCTAGCACCGGCCCCAGCACGATCACCAGCACCAACACAACCACCAGTTCCGGTACCAGCTCCAGTTCCAACACGAGCAGCAACACCAGCTTCAGTCCCAAAACGAGAACCGACAGCAGCCCCAGCTTCAGTTTCAAGACCAGCACCGGTCCCTGCTCCACTCCCAGTTCAAGCTCAAGCACCAAAACGGGCATCACCGGCTCCAACGAACAACAAGAAGTCTGAAGACCCTTGTTCTTGTTGCATAATTTAGTCGTTATTCTACAACTCCGGTGATTCGTGGAAATTGAATTTTTGTACAAGGTTGTTTCATCAAATTTAATGTTAGCTTGTCTGTACTACAAAGGTTCATGAGTTTTGATTTTCTGTGGGAACATTTTTTTTCTCCTTTAACAGATATACACTAGCTAACTAATAGAGACTTGACCAAATATTCTAGCTCATAGTTCATATCCGCTTTGACAGTTTCAAGAGATCTTCTTCCTTCCATGAGAAGAAAAGAAAGAAGATGCAGACCATCTACTTTGGAATCATATTCAGCTCAACAGTGTAGAACAAGGAGGGTATAGATCTAATGGATAAGTATGTTAATCCAAGATACCTACCTAATCAATCTTGTGAGCTAGAGTTGGTCAAACTAGTATGAAAATCCATGATACACCATGCAACAGCAGAAATCTTAACCCTGAAGAAGAATATAGTTGTTGTAAATTAGGTTTGGGCCAGTTACAAATATGGAGTTAGTTTAAGCCAAATTAGAATTGGAATATGTTCTAAGAGATAAGACGTAGCTAATTTAGATGCTGTACTTGCCAAGGAAGATTGGTATTATTCTTAACCTTACTTTCCAGTACAACTTTTGGAATTCGCTTCTATCAACAATGGATCAACATTTTCTGTAATAGCTATGTGGAAAGCCTACAGAGGTAGATCTTAGCTATTAATTGAGATAATGGCAACTAATGATTGGTATTCGGTGCCCGAAAAGATACAAAAACCAGATCAAGCACACAAGCCAACTTCAAATGAAGCAAATTCTCATGATGCTTCATCAGAACAAGGTAATGGATCATACTCTCAATCATCTACTGTACAAGAGATAGTTCCATCCAAGAGTCCTGCAACTAAAGCAAAGGACATGTCATCTAATGCCTTGTTTGATGATCATGGTCATGAAACTGGTGTTGATCAACTTAGTGGGTGCAAAGATCAAAACAATAGCTTCTATATAGGAGATGATACTTTTTCGATTCAACCTTCTACGGAGAGTGTACCCGAGATCCATGTTTCTGTCAAACTTGTTTATCCTCAGCCAAGCAATTCCAGTTCTAATACAGCTTCGTCCCCAGCTCACGCCCAGGCTTCGCCTCCGGTTCAATCCACCGGAAAGCCAAATGAGGTGTCTAAAACGTCTGGTTGTTGTGATTCTTGTTGCATAATGTAGCCGTTGAAAGGGCTTCATTTATGGAAACTGTAATTTTCAAGTGTTGTTTGATTGCATACTGTTCATATTGTTTGTATTGCACAACTCTATAGACTTTCAGTTTGTTCTTGGAACACTTTTTTTTTTTATCTTTACATAATTTTCTCTATTTTATATTTTTTTGGTGGGAATTTTCTCTATTTTATTGCATATAAGGTAGATATATTATATAGCCTTGAGAACCCATTATGGGCCGCTGAAGATTCTATCAGATCAGCCCATTAGGCCCAATTACTCGCCCTCATGGCTTATTAGGGATATAATACGAGCCGAACGGGCCTAGTATCGGCATGCTCAAGCTTGAGCCCTAAAATTTATACGAGCTTTAAAATGTGCTTAAACATGACTCGTTTAGAAAGTGAACGAGCTCGAGCGAGCTTTTGACGAGGCGAGTCCGAGCTGAGCCCGAGTAGCTCGCCTAAAATAATGCTCCTATAGTGTTATTTTAGCCGAACGAGACGATCTTTACATGAACGAGCCGAGCCTAAAATTTATACTAGCTTTAAAATGTGTTAAGCTTGACTCGTTTAGAAAGTGAATGAGTTCAAGACGGGCTTTTGACGAGCGGAGCACGAGTAGATTGCCTAGTACTACAGTCATATCGCTTATGTCATATCACACTGTCCCACAACTAAATACTTTCGGCTGAGAAGACAAATTCTGGATGCCCTTAACCAACACCTTTGAAAATATAAACGGTGAGAAAACTAGTGAACGTCACATTTCATACTGTTTGAAGAACAGAATGTGATTCTTCAAAGTGCTTTCACCATATGCATGTCGGGAAAGACACCAGTAACACCCTAAAGCACTAAGCAAATACAATAGAGCATATATAAATATAGTTTTCCTTCTATATATATATATATGTAATAAGCTACCAAGTTCACAAACACAACGTACAAAATCGAGTGTTAGTGATCATGTCCCAACCATATATTGGTAGGAGCAGAGAGGAGCAATATGCAGCACCAAGCTATGGCTATGGTCAAGGCGTTGGCCTTGTACCGAAAGTAACCTCAGTTGTCGAAAACACACAAGCCCAGAAAAAACCATTTCTCATAAATTACTATCCATCCGGCAACACCAACAATCCTCAAAGGGTAATAGCTCAAGTCGAGACTGTTACTCGCGAGGTTGTTAAAAACCCGGTGACAATGATTGAGCCAATTATGAGGGAGGCTCGGAGTCATCATGGCGATAATCAGTTGAAGAGGGACGATGAGTTCATGAACAAAATCCGGGAGGAGACTATCAAGGCCAGTACTGGCATCATTGATCAACCTAAGGTACTAAGTACTAATAATTTAGTTGATCAAGTGATTCGCGATGAGGTTGTGTCTAGGAACATCCAACCTAGTACAATGATTGATGGATGGACTGAGTCATCTAACTTGTCTGATCCGAGTCACCCAAGAAAGATGGCTGAGTTAGTAAGCCGGGTTTCAAACTGGCGTGGTGTCAATGGCGGCTCTGATCGCACTTCTAGACCTATTGTTGATGGATACAATCCAGCTGGCGGGTACGGATACAACAACAAGACCACTTATGTGACGCCAACTTATGATCCTAATTATAGGATTAGTTCTAATAATATGATTAATGGAAGCTATGTAAGGAGTGACGAAATGGGTTATAATAGAAGGAATGAGATGATGAGCAATCCACAGACACCGCGAGGAACAGCGTACGGATACAACGAGCCGAGAATACTCGGATATGATGGGAGTAATAGCTCAGTTATGAGTAACCAATTAGGGTATGGGTATGGTATGAACAATAATAACGGGAAAGTAGAGAGGACTACAGCCGAGTATGATCCGGTTTACGGAAACGGGTACAACTTGGGTTTGACCAGGTCTAGTTACGCGGGGAGGCCTGGAACGACGTCGTCTACTGTCATAAGTAGCGTTGAGGCTGTGAACAAGTACAAAGGGACCTTTGTTCCAAGAATGCAGTAGCGATGAGGATTTGATGTTGGTATGTTGTGGCCTATAATAAATCTGTGGGCATTTTAATGTTTTTTGATATGTATTTGAATAATGCATTATCAGCAAAATGAATTATGTGGATCAATGATTAGTGCTAGCGGCGGGATTGGAT
The DNA here is from genome assembly GCA_033239045.1 of Fagopyrum esculentum. Lineage (NCBI taxonomy): Eukaryota > Viridiplantae > Streptophyta > Magnoliopsida > Caryophyllales > Polygonaceae > Fagopyrum > Fagopyrum esculentum. Next base: position 325,869 of record BSUD01000007.1, on the reverse strand, counting down.
GTCATGTGGGTGGTGGTGGAAGATCTTCAAGACTTCCAAGTAACTACCACCTAACGGTCGTGACGGCGAGTTACGTATCGTATAAGATACAAAACAAACCCACAACTAGCTTAGCTAAAGATCGTCTCCTTGCAAACTTCCAATTTGTCACCATGCTCAATTACAAGGCCTGAACATGTGCTTCTCCAGAAATATATTTAATATTTTTGGATAATTTTCTTTTTAAAATATTCTCTTTGAGTTTATATTCTTTTATTTATTATATATAACTTTTCATTCATGTATAATCAAATTTATAAAATTATAAACATATGGCATGCTTTAGAGATTTAATTATTAATTTATATCAACCTAAATGTGCATAGGGGTGGGTTATACATTTGTGATAAAATCTCATAAAGTTTCTAAATAATAATTTATTTTTAATATTAATATATGATTATATTTTTTTATTTAACATTGGTAGATTAATTTGATATTTAATATTATAATTTTTAAAATTAGTAAAAATAAATTAAAACTACCATAAAATTATATAATTTATATTTAAATAATTTTGCTATAATATTTAATAAAAAAAAAGAGACTGCGTACTTAAGTTTTACTTATTTTAATATAATTATATTTGGATCTGAGCCCTGATTAATGTGTTATAAGAAATATTTATTTAATGGGTAAATTTTATACAAATATATTTTAAAAATTAAAACAAATATCCTTATATTAAAAAACTCTGCCATCTCAGTGATTTATAATCATGAACCACTTGGTGATATTAGATATAATTATAATTCAAGGTCCATGTGACACCTAAAGTAAAGGTAACCAGTTTTGTTTCTTGTCCTCTTCTTAATTATTCTGCCAATTAATGCTCATACTCGCATTGCTTAATGAATTATTCACAGACAAAAAGTATTTATATTTTAGTAAAAAAATATTAAATATAATGGAATTGTAATTAACAAGATTGTAAGTTATGATGACAATGCTTTGTGTCATCTTTTCTTATTGTAAACACATAAGCATGTCAGTATGGCACGGCACGTGCAAAAGTGAAACCTAAAATAATCTCTATCCCACTTTCATATTTTATAATAAGGATTATAATTTACGTGGTGATTAGCCAAATTTAGCAGGTGGAACTGAGGAGTACTCGAACTAAGGTAGGTTGTTAAAAGAGAATGCAAATTTAGGAAGAAAAAGACAAAGGAAGTGGAATTATAAAAAGAGCCTTTCAGCTGTTGGTAATGCATCACCTAATTCACCAACACCGAAGCTTCCCCTTTTTCAACTTCTTCCTCTCTCTGTAAGAGAAAGTGAAAATTAATACTTCTTTATTTTCAGAGCGAAAGTACAGTAAAAAGGAAGGAGGCCATGGATGCCATCAGCTGTACGATGATGATGATGAAGAAGAGCTGGGTGGTGGCGATGGTGCTGGTGGTGGGATTGATATTGGGGGCCGTTGCTGAGCTGGAAAGGATGGATCAGCCATGTAAGATAGACGGAGACGTCAGCTTTCTCGTGATCGGAGATTGGGGAAGAAAGGGCAACTACAATCAAACCCTCGTTGCTAATCAGGTTCCTCACTCAACTATCTGTTTTTCAGATTTCATCCACTACAATATATATATATTACCTTTGAAGGCTATGATAGTTGACAGAAGTTGCTGCAAATATTTCTCATAAATTCATAAGATGAACTACAGTAAAGGAAATTATTGCCAAAATAATATAACAATGTTTCGTTGTATTGTAAATTTATAATCAATGGATCTACAAGTTTTGGTTGATTATACTTGCAGTCTTTTGATTAAGGACATATTGTTTGGTAGGATGATTATTACATTAAACTAGGAGGTTGATTATACTTGCAGTCTTTCTGTTTAAAATCTTAATAAAATTTTAGTTACAAATATCGATTTCAAATACATTTTTTCAAAGTTGGAATGTGTTTGGCTAGATTGCATAAATTGTAAGAAACTTTATTATAAAACTACAATTACAATTTAATTATAATTATAAATTAACTATAATTATTAATAAATCATAATCTTATATAAATTATATTACGTTAATCAAGAAAAAATTATACATGAATTTTAGTTTTACATATAGGCTAAAATCTAAAGTGAATATTGATTTTAGTTATACAGTAATTGAGGCAAAATTTATTATAAAAAATTATAATCTTACACTAGGTTGGAAAGGTGTGTATTTTTCCAAATAGTTTATTGCAAATAATTTATTATTTTTTTATATTTTGAGCATTAAATTTTCTTTTATATTATTTTGATGGAAATTTATTTCAGTAAATTTGAAAAGACCATTATAATCATAATAGCCACACGAATAAAGAAAGCATATTTTTAGATGGATTCCAAATAATATTCTTTGTTGCATTATACAGATGGGAATCGTGGGTGAGAAGCTAGACGTCGACTTTGTGGTTTCAGTAGGCGACAATTTCTACGACGATGGACTAACCGGAATTGACGATTCCGCTTTCGATGATTCGTTCAGAAATATCTACACTGCTCCAAGCTTGCAGAAGCCATGGTACACTGGTATATATAAAACACACAAAAATACTCTTCATTAATAATCATTAAGGATCTTATGATTAATTAGTGTTAATTCTTGTTAATGCAGTTTTGGGGAACCATGATTATAGAGGAGACGTTTTGGCGCAGCTGAGTCCAGTGCTGAAAGCCATAGACGAGAGATGGATATGCAAGAGGTCTTTCATTGTTAATGCTGATGTGGTTGAGTTGTTCTTCGTTGATACGACGCCGTTTTCTGATAAATATTTCTCCACTGAGGAAACCAAAGATCACTCTTATGACTGGAGAGGCGTTCTTCCCCGTCGTCAGTACATCTCTTCTCTCCTCAAGGTATATAGTAAAGCTTTTGATCTTTTTTATAAAAATATTTTGCTGAGTAATTTGTACGAGTAATGTAGGATGTGAACGTTGCATTAAGAGAATCGAGCGCGAAGTGGAAGATAGTCCTCGGTCACCACACGATTAGAAGTGCCGGCCACCATGGCGACACTAAGGAGCTTGTCGCACAGCTCCTCCCTATACTCCAAGTAAGTATCCATTTCTTGAATCTTAAATCATTAGTACTAAATTACTAATTAATCAAATGTTATGTTCTGTAATATCTTGTAGGATAACAATGTTGATCTTTACATCAACGGCCATGATCACTGCTTGGAACACATCAGCAGCTCTGACAGGTCAGCATTGAAGATACTGTGTTCATGGACCATATAGTATAACTGTATAAGTGTCTTGTCTCTATTAACATATGGCTGTGAATTTGACAGTCAGCTGCAGTTTTTGACGAGTGGAGGAGGTTCCAAGGCCTGGAAAGGAGATATTAAACGGTGGAACCCGACGGAGATGAAGTTTTACTATGATGGTCAAGGTTTTATGTCGGTTCAAGTTAGCGAAATTGAAGTGAGCGTCGTGTTTTATGATGCTTTCGGTAATGCATTGCACACTTGGTCCACTTCTAAGCCTCTACATTATTCAGAATAGATGAAGCATATTGGTTGTCTAAAATGTTCAACATTCTGGGTGATGTATTTGATGTTCTTAACAATAATGTCATTTGTCGAATATGGGAAAGAAGGATCTGAATACAGGGGATCAATCAATGTAAGCTCAATTGGGTAAGCTTGTAATACAAAGAGCAACTTGTTATATTAAGACAATAAATATAGGCATATTGATACAATGGGTCAAGACCGAGCGAGACCGGCTCTTCTTGTACTGATCATATGTTCATGTACAAGGTGGAAACCAAACATAAATGGTTAATAATGTTTTGATTTAAGCAACAAATTTGCATAAATTTATATACAACTTTCGACAATCATATGTACTAGAATATATAAAGGATCCAATTACAAAGGGTGTAAATTAGGGTTGTGTATACGGTCCGGACCTGTGGACCGTAAATTGATAACACCCTGGACAGTAGACCAGACCGGTTCGGGTTGGACCGTTTGTACCTAAATTGTACAATTTTCAATATTTCCGACCGGACCGGATATTTGCAGTTTACTGTCCTACCCGGAATACGAACATGGGCCATATGGACCTAGTGTAAATGGACAAATTCTTACCTTCCATATCTGTGTCCCGGTCAACGTGTGAGAATTTGACACAGGATTTATGGACAAATTCTTAGCTGGTTGTCATTTGTTATGTGCATTCCGAACAAATGCAGGCATATCCAACCTGGGTCCTGCAACTGTCCTGTATACATAGACGTCCTCTACGAGACACTCATCTGACATAGAATTTACGGGCCCTTTTTCGCAAGTGACCTCGACATTAAGTGTGGGATGTTTCTCACCGAGCAACTTACATTCTCGATTGTTCACCTTGCAGGAAAGCATCCAAAGAGACCGCATTCTCTCAAGCTATCGAAGTTTGCTAGCAATACTTGACCACTAAATGGGCTATCTCGGATCCATAATTTTCTAAGATTAATGCATCCTGACAGGATATGATGAAGCCCAGTATCACTGCATCCGACAAAAATAAGCCAAAGCATCTCGATATTCTTTCCATGGGTCCCAATCTGCTCAAGAACTCGGTCCGTGACCAGGCCTGTAACAACAAGCCGTTTTAGGTTCTTGCAGCGCTCAAGAATGGCGGCAAAGCCATTGTCAAGTGGCTGTTCGGTTAGGTGATCTGGAAGTTGGGGCTCAAACATGAATATCCGGAAGCTGGTAAGGTTTGGAATGTGCTTGGCAATTGTAATAAGAGCTGCATTTGTCATCTGGCTGCAGAAGTACACAATCGAACGAAGCTTAGGACAACCCACAGCAACAGCGGCAATACCTCGTTCGGTTACATAGAAGTTTGGGTCTGAATCGTATGGGTCAGAAAAAAACACTCTCAGGTCTTGCAACTCCTTGCATGATGCGGCCACCTCCTCAAGACCACAATCTTCAATGTAGTCTAGTACCTGTCACAAATTTTTTAGTTTAGTGCCAAACATTATAAGATTGGGAGATGCAATTTACTGTTAGGGCCCGTTTGATTCTTTATAATCATAGAATTTGCTGATTTTGTGGAATATAGATTCTTTAAAATCAACAAACTTGTAAGGAACTTTATGAAAAATTTTAAATCCTATTTGAATACCAAAAGATTTATATAGACTTTTAAAAATCTATATTAAAACCAAACGGGCCCTTAGTCTTTTTTACATTGAAGTTCAGAACATGCTCCACTACTTACCCAGAGACGTTGTAGATTTGGACAATGGCGTAGTAGTTTAATGAGATGAAGAGAACGCAGGGCGGAATGGCTCAAGTTCAAAGAAGTGAGCCTTGGACAAACAGGATAGAGAGATGGTAAGTAATACAGGTTGACATCCCACAGCCCAGAGAGGCTCTGGAGTTCCTTGCATCCCGCTAAGGCCCTAGCAAGATTTGTAAATGCTTTGGGGCAGGGCTCCATTGTAAATGACCCAATGCCGAGATCAACTAGTCGAGGAACCCTCACTAGCAGGTTTAAAAGTTTCTCAAGGGGGAAGGAATGATTTAGGCGAATAGTGTTTATGTTAGGACATCTGCTCACCAAGCGCTCTAGAGTGGAGACGGGTAGCTCAGATTTGAGTCTATCAACATTGAGAAATTCCAGGGAGGTGTAAGACTCTGGAAAACGGGAGATCCAGTTTCCACCCATATCGACTACTTCACTTTTGAAAAAGTCGATCATCCTCAAGTTCCTGCATTGTTGAAAAGCATGTGGATCAGGATCAATGGATCATCATATAGAAACAACAGTGAACAAAGAATGACAGATCAGAATAGGATCACGTTCTTAATTACATAAGGTCTCTGAATTCAATGTCTTTGAATAACACAAACTAGCTATTTTTTTAAGATAAATAATCAGGGAAGCACAGTCTCACGTCATCTCAACAACATATATTACACTAATATAGAATAGATATTCAGAATAAGACCATGAGAAATTGACTTTATGCATATGTTTAATTAAGCATATAATAAGCTGAAACAATTAGCACATAAAAATAATCCAAAACCAGAATATTTTTGTTGTGAAAACCTGCAATTGGCAGCAATGAAGGACAAGCCATCAGTGGAAAATCCTTCACACCGATGCAAAACCAAAGCCCTCAAATTCTTAAGTTTCCTCCCAATCATCTCCAATCCTTGATTGGTCACCACCATCCTCTTCATCCTGATTTCCTCCAGCTTCGGATACGCCGCCACCAGAGCCGTAATCCATGGGAGAGCATAGGCCCCCCACCCTTCTGGTACCATGCCATAATCTGCAGCTTGGTGCTTCCCTTTGATTGTAATGGATCGGACGTCGGTGAACCGTTGGATCAAGATTGGAGGGCTGACAGCATAGCAGTTGCCTATGAAGACGTGCCGCCTGCTCCACCGTTCAATGTCATACCAGGATTTACATACTAAGGAGACCGAATTATGGTCAAAGCGGGAGTCAATAAAGGAGAGCACATGCTGAAGAGCCTCATCTGGGAACGACGGTGCTGTTTGTTTTTCCATGAGTTGTGTTTGAGAAAAGTCAGCTAAAATTGCATATAAATGCAGATTAGTGAAAGCCAATTGTAATTTAATAAGCAGATGGGAGGAAAGGTAACTGAGTCAATTGTCAAAGTCATAGAAAGTGGAACAAGAATTGAGGAATTAGGTATGTGAGAGGAAGAAGATGAAGACATGCCATCCAAAACAGACTAAAACTAGTTCAAAGTACTTCATTATTGGCTGATGAGAGTTGACCTTACTGCTATTTTCTAAATTCTGTTGTACACACTTCACAGTTCACACTTCAAAGTGTCCTATTTATACCTCTTGAAGGTTGACCTGGTGGATCATAATTTTCATAAATTTTATCCCTAATTTGATCACATTAGAAGTAGAATCAGAAAACAGTTTACAAGACATTCATATTCGAAACGGCCTGGCAACAAAGGTTTGTACTTTTCCCGCTACATCTGTAAGTGGTTAACGTCGACCTCATCACAATTCATACCTTGATTTTGACAGAACAAAATCAACATAACCCAAACCCTAACTTGCCATTCATAATCAAATACAAAATAAATGAATTCAAGCAGCTCAACAAACAACAGAAGTATTTCAGATAAGAAACTTGATCAACAACGATCGATTATACCAACACACCATGTGCCGATTGAAGTAATCAGCTAGCAATATTTGAGCAATTCAACACACGCATAGCAACAATTTGAAGGATTTGCATTGACTTACCGGTTTAATTTTATCCCCTACTTTGAAGATGCAGCAACCAAGTTTCTTTCCGAACCACCAGCAGCGCCTTGCCCAACCAGGATGCCGGTCTACCCTTCCAGGTTCAGGCCAAGGTGTCACCTTGAGCAAAGGATGGCGGAAGTCTGACTTTCTTTTTTTTTTTTTTTTTTCTCTTTTGGGTAAATTAGACAAATCACCCTCAAATAGGACAATTTTTTGCAAAATCATTTAATACATTAGTTTTTGTGGGCAATTTTAAGGGCCCTTAACAAACCTAAAACATTTTGAACATGGTTTAAAATTTAGGTTCATTTCGTTCGAATAAAATAACACTATAACATCGGTATATTAATCGTGTTCTTCGGACTCGACTCAAAAAAATCTCAAATTCTTTTATTTTCTATATGAGTCCAATATTAACTCATTTTAAAACTCGTTTAAAATTTAGGATGAATTTCGAGACATTGACCACCCATTCATTTTTCTCAAAAGGATCTCCTCCATCCAATGATATACACTTGTCCAAGTCATGTTTTTCCGTGTTGTTGTGGAGTCTTCCGAGTTTGGAGCTAGTTTCGATGGTACGTCGAGTTGTTAATGTAGGAGTGGTGATGAATTTGTGATCGATTTCTTATGGTTTTTCTTCGAGTCTAAATTTGAGGGGTTCACAGTTGTGCACTTTCTTTATTGTGCACTTTCTTCGGCTCTTTATCCTTCTCCTTGAAGACCCCTTTGATACCAGTACTATCTTAAGTATTTTTGTGTATTTCTTTGTTTTTCGTTTGATTTGCTCTTTCTTGACCGTTTGTCCGTTTATTGATTTTTTTTTTTGAGTATTTTCCGGTCTTTTGATTCATTAGACAGCGTGTCATCTAATCCATCTAACCGTTTTAATTTATATAAAAAAAATTATTTTTTTGGGATGTATTTATTTTGATATATTTTGGTAGACCTAATTAAGAGATTTTTTGTATGTGATTGTGGATTACCTTTTAATATTACAAAAGTCCATTTAAAGATGAATCAAGGTATAAAACACTATAAATCATGAATTCCCTTTCCAAAAAACACTATTCATAAAATTTAACATAAACATATGGTACACCTTAGACCTTAATATCAAACATGACAAAAGAAATAAAAAGAACTTAGTATCAAACAAATTTCCCAAGGGATGTCAATGTGCATATCCACTATAAAGACCTAGTCTTGCAATATATAGTCTATTGATTGCAGTTGACGTTCCGAACAAATGTAGGCATGTCCAATCTAGGTCCTGCAACTGACCTGTAAACATAGATGTTTTCTACAGAAGAATCATCTGACATAGAATGTAACGGATCTATCTCATTAATGACCTCAACATTCAGTCGAGGATGCTTCTCCGCGAGCAATTTACAAGCTTCATAGCTCACCTCACAAGTAAACATCCAAAGCGATCGCATCCTCTCCAACCTATCAGAATTGGCTAGCAACACTTGACCACTAAATGGACAATCTCTAATCCACAACTTCCTGATGTTTTTGCATCCTGAGAGTACATGATGAAGTCCCATATCACTATTCCCTGCAAAGATAAGCCAAAGTACCTCTAGATTCTTCCCATGTTTCCCGATCTGCTCGAGTAATCGGTCTGTCACAAGACCGGTGATCACCAGGCATTTTAGACTCTTGCAGTGCTCAACGATTGCGGAAAATCCAACGTCGAGTGGCTGTCCGGTAAGATAGTCCGGGATTTGGGGCTCGCGGATGCATAGCCAGAAGGCGCGGAGGTTTGGCTTGTGCTTGGCGATTGTAAGTAACGCTATATTCGTCATTTGGTTGCAGAAGTATACGATAGAATGGAGCTTTGGACAACTCACAGCAATTGAGACAAGACCTTGTTCGGTTAGAGTCACACTTGGGTCTGTGTCGTATGGGTCTGAATAAAACACATTTAGCTCTTGTAGCTCTTTGCATGATGCAGCTACCTCCTCGAGGCCGCGATCTTCAATGTAATCTAGTACCTGTCACTCACTAAGTCAGTACTAGGCTCGGAATGTCCTCATTTAGATGTAAAAACTTATTATCTCCGTTACTTACTGTTAGGCGCTGGAGATTTGGACAATGATGCAGTAGTTTAACGAGATCAGGACAACGTAGGGTGGAATGGCTCAAGTTCAGAGAAGTGAGTCCCGGACATATACTATAGATAGCCGGTAAATAATACGGGTTGACATCCCACAACCCGGAAAGGCTTTCGAGTTTTTTGCAGCTTGCGAAGGCGTTTGCTAGCTTTGTAAAGTGTTCCGGGTCGGACTCCATTGTAAACAAGCCAATGCCGAGATCAGTTAGCTGAGGAGCCTTTACCAGGAGCTTTACAAGGTTCTCGAGAGGGAAGGAGTGATTTACGCGAAGAGTTTTTAAGCTAGGAGTTCTGCTCACCAAGCGCTCCAGTGTGGTATAGGGTAGCTTGGATTTGAGGCAGTCGAGATTGAGGAATTCCAGAGAAGTGTAAGAATCTGGAAAATTGGAGATCCAGTTTTCGTCTGTATCGGCTACTTCACTATCGGATAAGTCGAGCATTCTCAAGTTTCTACAACATTGAATTGCTATTCAGAGATGACAACACAGAAACTCATGGAAGAAGATGCGATTGATTCCAATTCAGAATCAAATGCCTCAATAATAAATTAGATGCAGGCATGCAGCAGGCTACGTAAGTACGTATGCATGTATTGAGAAACATCACTGCATGCATTGGAGGAATTAATATTGATAGGAGTAAAACCTGCAATTGGAAGCAATGGAGGCCAAGCCATGAGTAGAAAACCCGTCACATCGACGCAAAGTTAAAGCCTTAAAGTTCTTGAGCTTCCTCCCAATCAACTCCAATCCTTTATCAGTAACCACCATCCTCTTCATCCTGATTTCCTCCATAGCCGGATACGCAGCGGCTAGCTCGACAATCCACGGAAGAGCGTGAGCCCCCCATCCGTCTGGGATAAAGTCGTAATCCGCCGCTAGGTGCTTTCCCTTGATGGTGATTGATCTGACATCAGTGAACCGTCGAGTTAAGATCGAAGGGCTGACAGCGTAGGAGTTACCGATGAACACGTTTCGCCTACAACACCGTTCGATGTTGTACCAGGATTTGCATACTAAGGAGGTTGAATTGCGATCTGCGTGGGTATCGATGAAGGAGAGTATGTGCTGTAGAGCCTCATCAGGGAATGCCGCCGCCGTTTGTGTTTCCATCGGAGTTTTGGGTTTGAGAGAAAGAAAAAAAGCAGCCAAGATTGAAAAGAAAGGCAGCTGAAGAACTACACAATTGGTTTCTGTCCTTCTTAACAAAGAGAAAGAGGAAAAGATGAATTAATGTAGACCATAATGTTGACTGACCCACGAGATTTGTCAAAGTTGTTGAATATAAGAGAAAGAAAATATAGTGATATCTAATAATGTAACATTCCGAGAAAGGGGACAAGACAATAATTTTGACTCCTTCCGAGTTTGTGAAATTTCGATACAACAGACAACTGAAGAAAACTTCTGCTGTAAAAAAAGAAGATAAATAGCAGCTGGTAGCCTGATAAGTATATATATATATATATATACACACGCGCGCGACTTCTTGCAGTCAAGGCATCAAACCCTAATACACTTTCAAGACGATTTGCAGCCAAATCCTAACTGGCTATGAGTTCACAATATATAATGGATTAATTCAACAAATATGCATGTATATCATCCAAAAATTAAATGGTATACCAATGAGTGAAACAAAATCCACAAATGTTTGAGATCATGTCCACCTAGCTGGCTACCAGTTCACAAAGGATTGAATACGCTTCTAACAAATCCTGGAACATCCAACCTCGGACCTGCAACTGTCCTGTAAACATAAAGGTCTCTCACAACACATTCATCTGACATAGATTGTAAATTCCAATCCACACTAGTGATCTCGACATTCAATCTCGGATGCTTCTCCTTGAGCACCTTACATTCTCGATACCTCACAGGAGTCGGAGTCCCAGGGGAAGACGAAATCCAAACGAACCGCATGGTCTCCAGTCTACTAGAATTCGACAGCAACGCTTGACCATTAAATGGGCAAGCAATGATGACCAACTTCCTGAGATTACTGCATCCCGAAAGCACATGATGAAGGCCGTTATCACTGTTCCCCGCAGAATTCAGCCAAAGCCTCTCGAGTTTCTTGCCGTGAATTCCAATGTTTTTGAGCAATTGGTCACTCACTGGGGTGGTAATCATGAGGCTTTTCAGGTTTTTGCAGCTCTCAACGATGGCGGCAAAGCCATTATCTAGTGTTGTTTCTTGTGTTCGGTTCTTGTGTTCCTCGGATTCCACTATGCTTAAGTGCGTTAGGTTTGGCTTGTATTTGGCCACTTCTAATAGAGCCGCGTTCGTCATTTTGATGCAAAAGTATTGAATAGAATGGAGTTTAGGACAGCCCATTGAAACAGACACGATGCCTTGTTCCGATAGATTGCTGTCTGGTGCTCTAACGTAAGTGTCAGGAAAAACCACGCTCAGCTCTTGTAGCTCCTTGCATGATGAAGCTACCGCGTAAAGTCCATAATCTTGAATGCAAGGAAGTATCTGCACATTTGGCGAATTATATACAGCTAACAAAGTAAAAGGGTCAAACCTAATGGAAATAGAGGGCCTATTTGGCCAAATTCAAGTTATACACATTTCACAAGTCACAACAAGAGAGAACTTACCCGGAGACACTGAAGGTTTGGGCAGTGGTGGAGTAGTTTAACGAGATCACGATTTTGTATGTGATTGGTGTGACTCAAGTCCAAAGAAGTAAGACCAGAACATAGAGGATATATAGTTTTTAAGTAGTACGGGTTGGCATTCCATATCCCAGAGAGAATCCTAAGTCTCTTGCATCCCGCAAAAACATCAACGAGTTTTGTAAGGGCTTCAGGGCAGCGGTTCATAGTAAACGAGCCAATACCGAGATCAACTAGCTGAGGAGCCTTTGGTAGAAGCTCTAAGAGATTCTCGAGGGTAAAGGAATGATTTACACGTAGTGTCTTCAGGTTAGGACATCTACACACCAACTTCTCTAGACTCGAGAAATCTAGATCAGATTCAAGGTTGGCAAGATTAAGGAATTCCAAGGAGGTGTATGAATACGGAAAATGAGATATCCAATTATTTCCCATATCTTCTACTTCACTTTGGCACAAGTCCAATGTTTTAAGGTTACTGCAAAAAAAAAAACAAACAAATCAATGTTTTTTTCTTCTCAACACACCCCCACATAGTTTGTATTAAATTATCGGACTGTGACCGTAAACCAAACGAAATAGATCAGTACCAGTTGCAAATTGGTCACCCATATACAGAATTGAGTTTAGTTTTGTGATTGAATTTCTAATATGTGATAACTTTTGTGTGTGTGTGTGTTTTACCTCTTGCAGGTTCATGCATTTCAGTTTTAGATGTGCATATCAAAATATAACCACATATGAAATGCCTAAACCTCACCCATATATATACAAGTACACATCATTCCCAAAAAGAACCCTACTCAGACCTGCAATTGTGTTACCATGGAAGCGAGTAACATAGCATGAAACAAAGGCAACAAGTATCAACAGGTAAATAGAATAAAAGAAGGCGAAAGAATGTGAAATGGTGGTTGACAACAGACCTGCAATTGGCAGCAATGGAGGTCAAACCATAAGTAGAGAACCCATAACACCGACATAAAACCAAGATTCTTAATTTCTTGATATTCATGGCAATCAACTCCAAGCCCTCATCGGTGACAGTCATCCTCTTTAACCTGATCTCCATCAGATCAGGATACGCAGTCGTCAGCGCCGCAATCCAAGGGAAAGCGAGGGCTCCCCATCCTTGCATCCACACATCTGATTCGAAGTAGTAGTTTGTGAGATTAGGGTTCCCCTTTATGGTGATAGATAGGAGGTTGGGGAACCGTCGGACCAAGATCGGAGGATTGACGGCATAGCAGTTTCCGATGATCACGTGACGACGATTCCACCGTTCGATGTCGTACCATGATTTGCAGACTAAAGAAACAGAATTGCGATCGACGTTGGAATCACTGAGTGAGAGCACAAGTGGCAGTACATCATCCACCGCCGGCGGCGGGTCTTCAAGAAAAGTAGCCGCCTTTTGCCTTTTCATTTCAGGTTTTCTTTTTGAGCTTTTAGTTTTCCCTTGTACGTAGTGAAAACTAGGTTTTGCAAGAAAAAATAGGGAGTTAAATATAGGGTGATTTGATTTTTAAAAATGTACAAATATATTCGTTAATCTTCTTGTGAGCAGACGAAGAAAAACTAATATTGAGGGGCAGTTTTAAGAGTGGTTTAATTAGCTGATCGAACCTACAAATTTGTTAGATTTGAAGCTATGCGAAGGAGTCGCTTCGCACAGCACAATGCAAGAGCTTATTTGTTGAACGGTTGTCATGGCTTCCGAAGAGCAATCGCAAGAGGACAGTCATCTACAAAGTACGAAGGCATGGAGTTTGGAAGGTGTTCGCATAAGCAAAGAAGAAAGAGTGGGATGTCCTCTTAATGTGACGAGTTGATTGTAAGGGACAATTAAGAGCATGAACAAAACACAACAAAGAGATGGCTTGAACATCTTAGGATTTGAGATTCTTAACTTCATGATTGTATTGTTGCGGGTAGCATGCCGTGATGTGAAGGGTATAACCCACGACCCTGGTTGTGTTTGTCCGATCTTTCGAATGAAATATTCGTTGTAACCTCCAAGAGAATTACTAAGATTCGTCAATACTCGGCTTTTAAACAAATTCGTCCTAACCCGGCACAAAACAAAGGTTGAATCTAAATTTCTCGACTCGACTCAAGTAATAATCATATCCCTTGTCAATACTCGAAAACTGCAAGAGTAAACCTTCATATATATGACCCAATTTGACTAACGGGAAAAAAAGAGATTTTCACCAAATTTCGTATATTATACCCTTTAAACATCATTGACTTCTATACATCACAAATTTGAAATGTTCAAATCACATATGTACGGCTTGCCATCCAAGATCACGAACGATTCAATAGGCTACTCTCGAGCTGTGATGACTCAGTATCATTTGTAATCCAAACAAACGAAGGAGTATCCAACCTCGGACCTGCAAGTGTCCTATAAACATAGAGGTTCTCCACGGGGCAATCATCTGACATAGAATGTAAAGGCCCTTTTTCATTAATAACTTCGACGTTCAGTAGCGAAAGCTTCTTCGCAAGAAGCTTACACTCTCCATAGCTCACAAGGCAGGAAGCCATCCAAAGAGACTGCAACTTCTCAAGCCTACTGGAATTTCGCAGCAGTGCTTGACCAGTAAACGGGCAATCCCTGATCGATAACTTACGAAGATTACTGCATCCTGTAAGGATATGATGAAGCCCGAGATCACTTTCCCCACTAAAAGCGAGGTGAAGCCACTCGAGTTTTTTGCCTTGTGTTCCAATGTAGTCGAGCAGTCTGTCTGTGACAAGGCCAGTAACCGTGAGCCTTTTTAGGTTCTTGCAGCCTTCTAGGATTGCACTAAACCCGTCGTCAAGTGGTTGGTGCGTTTGATAGTCAGGAAGTTGGGGCTCCAAGATAGCTGGCCGAAAGCAAGTAAGATTTGGCAAGTGTTCGGCCACTGTAACCAGAGCTGCATTCGTCATCTGACTACAGCAATATATGATAGTATGAAGCTTAGGGCAGCCGGTGGCAATAGAGACAAGACCTTGTTCGGTTAGACTGATGCTTGGGTCTACGTCGTATGGGTCAGAAAAACGCACCCTCAGCTCTTGTAGCTCCTTGCATGATGTAGCTACCTCCTCAAGCCCGCGGTCTTTAATGTAATCTAGTACCTGTCATAATATGAATATGTGCGAGTAAGTTGAAAGAATTTGGTCAAATAGGTCATTTTCTATTTCTATTATGTTTGTGTATCTACATTTACTAAACATATTTGGCCTAAAAAGACAACTAAGACTTTGGAGGATGAAACTTACAAAGAGGCGCTGAAGATTTGGACAATGCCGCAGTAGTTTAACGAGATCAGGAGAGTGTAGACTGGAGTGAGTCAAGTTCAAAGAAGTGAGACTCGAACATGCACCGCAGATAATGGGCAAGTAATACGGGTTTACATTCAATAGCCCGGACAAGCTCGTGAGTCCCTTGCAAGCTGCAAAAGCAGTTGCAACCTTTGCATAGGCGTTTGGGGAGGTGTCCATTGTAAGCAAGCCAATGCCAAGATCGACTAGTTGAGGAGCCTTTAAAAGAAGGACTGCAAGCTTGTCGAGTGACAAGGCACGATTCAAACGAAGCCCCTTGAGATTATGACAAATGCCTATTAAGCGCTCGAGATTGGGGAAGTGTAGCTCGGGTGTAAGGCAGTCAATGTTAAGGAATTCCAGTGAAGTGTATGAATCAGGAAAATGGGAAATCCAATTCACATCAAGATCATCTACTTCGCTTTGACATAAGTCCAGCGTTCTCAGCTTCCTGCAGTATTGACAAGCATGAGGGATAAAGATTGAATCTTGTAGAAATAGCAGCCAAGAAAAAGTTACAGATTGTAAATGCAAGATGAATAAGACTATACCTGCGTTAAATTGCTGAATCAAAAAAGCCAAGAATTTGATAGACCAAAAACAAAAACTAGAGATTGAAAATCATGATTGTCAGAGATTCAGAGACCTGCAATTGGCAGCAATGGAGGCCAAACCATGAGTAGAAAAGCCGTCACATCGACGCAAAACCAAAACCCTCAAATTCTTGAGCTTCCTCCCAAGCAACTCCAATCCCTCATTTGTCACCACCATCCTCTTCAACCTGATCTCCTCCAACTGTGGATAAACTGCTACCAGCGCCGCAATCCAGGGGAGAGCGTGGGCACCCCATCCTTCTGGCACGAAGTCGAAATCCGCAGCGAAGTGTTTCCCCTTGATTGTGATGGATCGAACGTTGTTGAACCGTCGGAACAAGATCAGAGGGCTGACAGCATAGCAATTGCTGATGAAGACGTGGTGCCTGCTCCACCGTTCGATGTCATACCATGATTTGCAGACTAAGGATACCGAGTTGCGGTCAAAGCGGGTATCAATGAAGGAAAGCACGTGTTGGAGAGCCTCAGTTGGGAACGAACGCACCGTTTGCATTTCCATTTTGCAGCTTATGTTGAAGACGAACCCAAGAAAGATGAGCTGAAATTGAAGAGAAAGGAAACTGAACGAATGATAAATAGACAAGTCAAGGGAAATTGTCAAAGTGGTTGAAAAATGAGCAAGTACATTGTATAATCACTGTACGGCGCCATGGGAAAGTGACAGGAAAGGTATATCATGAAAGGTAGACGAAGCCATCCTCAATTGACTACATTTTCAGAAAGTTGTATCTTCTTGACGGTTGACCTGACTGATATTCTTCCAACAGAGCACTTACTGTGTTATCTTTGCAAAACAAATGAAGGAGTATCCAACCTAGGACCTGCAACAGTCCTGTAAACATAGAGGCTCTCCACAAGACACTCGTCTGACATGGAATCTGAAACCTCTTTCCCACTAATAACCTCGACATTCAACCGTTGAAGCTTTTCCCCAAGCTGCTTACACGTTTGATAGGTCACAAGGCAGGATGACATCCAAAGGGATTGCATCATCTCCAACCTACTAGAATTTTTCAGCAGAGCTTGACCATCAAATGGGCAATCCCTGGCCGATAACTTTCTTAGATTAGTGCATCCTGAGAGGATATGATGAAGCCCCAAATCACTGTTTCCGCTAAAAGCAAGATGAAGTGACTCGAGTTTCTTGCCATGGATCCCAATGTGCTCCAGCAGGCCGTCTGTGACAAGGCCAGTTAGCACTAGAAATCTAAGATTCTTGCAATGTTCAATGATTGCACTAAAGCCATTGTCAAATGGTTCATGTGTTAGGTAGTCCGGAATCAGGGGCTCAAAGATGATTAGCCGAAAACAGGTAAGGTTTGGCTTGTGCTTAGCAATTGTACGCAGAGCTGCATTCGTCATCCGGTTACAGCAGTATACAACTAAATGAAGTTTAGGACAACCCACTGCAACAGCAACAAGACCTTGCTCAGTTAGATTGATGCTTGGATCTATGTCGTATGGATCCGAAAAATTCACCCTCAACTCTTGCAGCTCCTTGCATGATGCAGCTACAACCTCAAGGCCATGATCTTCAACATAATCTAGTACCTGTCATATTTTCTCGAGTTCAGTTTTCAAAACAATTTACAAAATAAAGACTTCAGAAGTTGCAACTTACCTGGAGACTCCGGAGATTTGAACAACGGCGCAAAACATTAACAAGATCAGGGGAGCGTAAGTTGGGGTGGGTCAGGTTCAAAGAAGTGAGACCCGAACATATAGGATAGATAACCGGTAAGTAATACGGGTTGGCATCAGCATCACATAACCCGGAGAGGGTTTTGAGTCCCTTGCGTCTTGCAAAAACATCAGCAAGCTTTGTACAGGCTTCAGGGCAGGGCTCTGTTGCAAGTATGACGACGCCAAGATCAACTAGATGAGGAGCTTTTAGTAGAAGGTTAACAAGCTTCTCCGGTGGCAAAGCTCGATTCAGACGAAGACCCTTAAGGTTATGACATCTGCCTACTAAACGCTCCAGACTCGAGAATTGTAGCTCAGATTTGAGACAATCAACATTGAGGAATTCCAGTGAAGTGGAAGATTCAGGAAAACTGGTAATCCAGTTCCCACCTAGGTCATTTACTTCACTTTGACGTAAATCGAGCGTTATCAATTTCCTGTAACATTGAGAAACATCAATGATAGGATAGAATCAGAGATTTAGAAGGAAAGAATTGGGGAAACTGGAAAAAAGACCTGCAACTGGTAGCAATGGAAGCCAATCCATCTGTAGAAAACCCTTCGCATCGACGCAAGACCAAATCCTTCAAATTCTTGAGTTTCTTCCCAATCAAGTCTAGAACCTCATCAGTGACCACCATCCTTGTCATCTTGATCTTCTCTAAAGCCGGATACGCTGCCGCCAGTGCCACAATCCAAGGGTGAGCGTGGCCCCCCCAGCCTTCTGGTACGAAGTCGTAATCTGCAAGGCGGTGCTTCCCCTTGATGCTGATGGACAGGATGTTGATGAACCGTCGGATCAACATCGGAGGGCTGACGGAGTAGCAGTTACGGATGTAAACGAAGCGCCTGCAACAGCGTTCGACTTCGTACCAGGATTTGCACACTAAGGAAACCGAGTTGCGATCGGTGTGGGAGTCGATCAAGGAGAGCACGTGTTGCAGAGCCTCGTATGGGAATGAAGACATCGTTTGCATTTCCACTTGGTTTCTATCTCGGGTTTCACAGAAGAGAGGGGATTTATCGAAGGTGAACTTAAATGGATCTGAGAAAGATCGCCTAAAATTGAAATCGTCCAAGTTGTTGAGGGAGGAAGATGAAAGTCAACTTCTGACATTCTTTGAATATTCAACCAAGCTTCTGACTGCAAATGACGAGGATAATTGGGCGTCTACTTCCCTATACAATTCTAACTATTGAATATTCAACCAAGCTTCAAACTTCAACGCAATTCTTCCTCATTTTCACACCAGAGACAACGATGGTAGACAGGAATTTCTAATTATCATCTGAGATTTCTAGCTCAAATATTTCCTTATATTATGAAAATTAGAAACCAAAGCTTAGAATATGCTCAAAATCTCACCAACAGTCAGTACCGTTTGCAAAGATTACTGGAAACACCAATGGGTGATTCCAACTGCTCAATTAACCAGCAAATATATTTTTTCAGATTCAATTACAATGTCTTATAAGGGAACAAGAATGTCTCAGCTGCACAACTAAAGGATAAACATTATAATGATTTCAAGTTCAATGGCTGCTACCCCAGTTGCTCTTTCTGATTTGGGCTCCAGACAAATGAAGGAGTATCTAGCCTAGGACCTGCAAGTGTCCTATAAACATAGAGGCTCTCAACAGGATACTCCTCTGACGTGGAATGTAAAGTCCCCTTCTCATTAATGACCTCAACATTCAATCGTTGAAGCTTCTCCCCAAGCTGCTTACACGTTTCATATGTCACCAGGCAACCCGACATCCAAAGGGACTGCAACGACTCCAGCCTACGAGAATTTTCCAGCAGTATTTGACCACTAAATGGGCAATCCCTGATCGACAACTTTTGAAGATTATCGCATCCTGAGAGTATATGATGAAGACCCATATCACTGTTCCCGACAAAACAGATATGCAGCGAGTTAAGTTTCTTGCCATGGGTTCCAATCTGCTCAAGCAGTCGGTCTGTCACAAGGCCAGTAATTGAGAGGCGTTCTAGGCTCTTGCAATGTACAAGGATTGCACTATAGCCGTTGTCGAGTGGCTGGTGGGTTAGGTAGTCAGGAAGTTGGGGCTCAATGATAGCTAGCCGAAAGTCAATAAGGTTTGGCTTGTGCTTAGCAACTGTAAGCAAAGCTACGTTCGTCATCTGGCTACAGAAGTATATAATTGAATGCAGCTTAGGACAACCCATGGCAACAGAGACAAGACCTTTTTCAGTTAGATTGATACTCGGGTCTATGTCATATGGGTCGGAACAGAACACTTTCAAATCTTTCAGTTCCTTGCAAGAAGCAGCTACCTCCTCAAGTCCGCGGTCTTCAATGTAATCTAGTACCTGTCATGCTTCTTCCAGTTTAGTTGCGGGACATTTAAAAACGAAGCCAAGTATTTCAGCTGAAATACTTGAAAGCCATACAGTAATAAGAATTTGGAAGTTACAGCTTACAACGAGGCGTTCAAGATTTGGACAATGGCGAAGTAGCTTAACGAATTCAGGGGAGCGTAGATTGGAGTGAATCAAGTTCAAATAAGTAAGCTGTGAGCATACAGGGTAGAGAACCGGTAAGTAATAAGGATTAACATCACAAAGCCCAGAGAGACTCTTTAATCCTTTGCATACTGCAAAAGCCTCAGCAAACTTTGTACAGGCTTCAGGACAGGGCTCCATTGTAAACATACCAACACCAAGATCATCTAGTTGAGGAGCCTTTAGTAAAAGGTTTACGAGCTTCTCAAGGGGCAAGCCACGGTTTACACGAAGCCCCTTGAGGTTAGGAGATCTGTCCACCAAGCGTTCCAGAGTGGAGAAGTGTGCCTCAGATTTAAGGCTTTCAATATTAAGGAATTCCAATGAAGTGTAAGAATCAGGAAAACTGGATATCCAATTCCCACCCAGATCATCTACTTCAGAATGAAATAAGTCGAGCTTTCTCAGCTTACTGCAACATAGAGAAACGTTTACCTTTAGGATAGAATCACATAAATAACAGGCAAGAACAAATTGCAGAACACATTCATTCATTTTACTAGCTTATCCTCAAAATCTTAGCTTCTATAGTATAGTATCTATATTCACTCTAACACTGACAAAATAACCAGTTATAACTAGTACTGTGCTATAATGTAAATTCAGAAAAATCTAACAAAGACCCAATTGCCCAGTTCATTAGTATACGTTGAAAGCAACCTTAAATGACTAATTTGCCAACTATTAAGCAAGCAGTGTATCAGAAGGGCAAAAAGTATAAGAAATAACAAAGGAAAATATTGTTGTAAGGATTCAAAAATGATAATTGATCAGAAAACCTGCAATTGGCCGCAATAGAGGCCAAGCCATGAGTAGAAAACCCTTCACATCGACGCAAGACCAAATCCTTCAAATCCTTGAGCTTCTGCCCAATCAACTCCAAATCACCATCAGTGACAACCATCCTCAACAGCCTGATCTCTTCCAGAGCCGGATACGCCGTGGCCAGTGCGGCAATCCAGGGGGAAGCGTTAGCGCCCCATCCTTCTGGTATGTAGTCGTAATCTGCAAGTACGTGCTTCCCTTTCATGGTGATGGATCGGAGGTTGCTGAACCGTCTGATCAAGATCGGAGGGCTGACAGCGTAGCAGTTGCCGATGTACACGCGACCCCTGCAACACCGTTCGGTTTCGTACCAGAATTTGCATACTAAGGAAACGGAGTTGCGTTCTGCATGAGAGTCGATGAAGGAGAGCACGTGTTGCAGAGCCTCATCTGGGAACGAAGACACCGTTTGCATTTCCACTTGAGTTCTATCGGGTTTCACAAAGAGAGGGGATTGATTGAATATGAGCTTAAATGGGTATGAGAAAGATCACCTAAAGTTTAAATCGTCCAAGTTGTTTGGAAAAGTGGGAGGAAGGGGAGAAAGATGAGCGTCAACTTGAACCTCTGACTGCCCTGTTCAAGCTTCAACGCAATTGACGAGGAAAATGCACGAGCTGAATAATCAACTTCAACGGAAGAAATAACTGGGCATCTACTTCTCTATACAAGTCTAACTATTGCCCGTTCATCCGAGCTTCAAACTTCAATGCAATTCCTCCCCATTTTCACACCCGATACAACAATGATAAACCGGAATTTCTCATTAACATCCGAGTTTCTAGGTCAAATATCTTTCCTTATATTCAGAAAATTAGAAATCACAGCTTAAAAAATATGCTCAAAATTCCCCAATAGTAATAAGCGAAACAGACAAGGATTGTGCTCATATGATCAAATCAATGATTCAATTGTAACTGGTAAGGTGTGCCCAGTTAGTTAGTAAGCCAAGCTCTAAAGATTAATGGAAACACCAATGTATGATTCCATGTTCCAACTGCTCAATTAACCAGCAAATTTATTTGTTCAGCTTCAATTACAATTCTTAAGTGACCAAAAATGTTTCAGTTGCACAACTTATGTATAAAAAACCCAGAATTCTTCAAACACCAATCCGCTTCTTCTAGCTCAAAGTTCTCTTGTGACTTGTTTGATACCCAAGTTGCTCTTTCTGATTTGTTCTCCATACAAATGAAGGAGTATCTGACCTAGGACCTGCAAGTGTCCTATAAACATAGAGGCTTTCAACAGGATACTCGTCTGACATGGAATGTGAAGTCCCCTTCTCATTAATGACCTCAACATTCAATCGTTGAAGGCTCTCCCCAAGCAGCTTACACGTTTCGTATGTCACCAGGCAACCCGACATCCAAAGGGACTGCAACGTCTCCAGCCTACAAGAATTTTCCAACAGTATTTGACCTCTAAATGGGCAATCCCTGATAGACAACTGTTGGAGATTCTCGCATCCTGAGAGGACATGACGAAGCCCCATATCACTGTTCCCAACAAAGGCGAGGTGCAGCGAGTTAAGTTTCTTGCCATGGGTTCCAATCTGCTCGAGCAGTCGGTCTGTCACAAGGCCAGTAACCGTGAGGCGCTTTAGGCTCTTGCAATGTTCAAGGATTGCACTAAA
This sequence comes from Fagopyrum esculentum, assembly GCA_033239045.1. Classification (NCBI taxonomy): domain Eukaryota; kingdom Viridiplantae; phylum Streptophyta; class Magnoliopsida; order Caryophyllales; family Polygonaceae; genus Fagopyrum; species Fagopyrum esculentum. The sequence continues at coordinate 303,233 of BSUD01000007.1, read as the reverse complement.
GCCATTGTCGAGAGGCTGGTGGGTTAAGTAGTCAGGAAGTTGGGGCTCAACGATAACTAGCCGAAAATCTATAAGGTTTGGCTTGTGCTTAGCAACTGTAAGCAAAGCTACGTTCGTCATCTGGCTACAGCAGTATATAATTAAATGCAGCTTAGGACAACCCATGGCAACAGAGACAAGACCTTTTTCAGTTATATTGATGCTCGGGTCTATATCATATGGGTCTGAATAGAACACTTTCAGCACTTTCAGCTCCTTGCAAGAAGCAGCTACCTCCTCAAGTCCGCGGTCTTCAATGTAATCTAGTACCTGCCATGCTTCTTCGAGTTTAGTTGTGGGACATTATGATAGTATTATATTAAAGCCATACAGTTATAAGAATTTGGAAGTTACAACTTACGACGAGGCGATTAAGATTGGTACAATGGCGCAGTAGCTTAACGAAATCAGGGGAGCGTAGGTTGGAGTGAATCAAGTTCAAATAAGTAAGCTGTGAGCATACAGGGTAGAGAACCGGTAAGTAATACGGATTAACATCACAAAGCCCAGAGAGACTCTTTAATCCTTTGCATACTGCAAAAGCCTCAGCAAACTTTGTGCAGGCTTCAGGACAGGGCTCCATTGTAAACATACCAACACCAAGATCATCTAGTTGAGGAGCCTTTAGTAAAAGTTTTACAAGCTTCTCGAGGGGCAAGCCACGGTTTACACGAAGCCCCTTGAGGTTAGGAGATCTGTCCACCAAGCGTTCGAGAGTGGAGAAGTGTGGCTCAGATTTAAGGCTTTCAATATTAAGGAATTCCAATGAAGTGTAAGAATCAGGAAAACTGGATATCCAATTCCCACCCAGATCATCTACTTCAGAATGAAATAAGTCGAGCTTTCTCAGCTTACTGCAACATAGAGAAACGTTTACCTTTAGGATAGAATCACATAAATAACAGCCCAGAACAAATTGCAGAAACACATTCATTCATTTTACTAGCTTATCCTCAAAATCTTAACTTTTATAGTATTAGTATGATATGACACCTATATTCCCTCCAGAACATTAAGTTACAATTAATGCCAACAGCTTATCATCCTACATATTTATAGCATATACATTACCATTGAACTTAACTAAATTGTAACACTGACAAAATAACCAGTTAGAATGATTGCTGATATAATCAGTGTAAGACCTGTGCTGTAATGTAAATTTAGAAATCTAATAGAGATCCAACTGTTCAATTTATTAGCATACCTTGAAAGCAATCTTAACTAACGAATTTCCCAATATCTAAGCAAGTATAGTATCAAAAGAGCAAAAACTGTAACTAATAACAAATGAAAATACTATTGGAAGGATTCGAAAATGATAATTGATCAGAAAACCTGCAATTGGCAGCAATGGAGGCCAAGCCATAAGTAGAAAACCCTTCACATCGACGCAAAACCAAATCCTTCAAATTCTTGAGCTTCTGTCCAATCAACTCCAAATCACCATCAGTGACCACCATCCTGAATAGCCTGATCTCTTCCAGAGCCGGATACGCCGTGGCCAGCGCAGCAACCCAGGGGAAAGCGTGAGCACCCCATCCTTCTGGTATGAAGTCGTAATCTGCAAGGAAGTGCTTCCCTTTTATGGTAATGGAACGGAGATTGCTGAACCGTCGGATCAAGATCGGAGGGCTGACGGCGTAGCAGTTGGCGATGTACACGCGACCCCTGCAACAGCGTTCGATTTCGTACCAGGGTTTGCATACTAATGAAACTGAGTTGCGATCGACATGAGAGTCGATGAAGGAGAGGACATGCTGCAGAGCCTCATCTGGGAATGAAGACATTGTTTGCATTTCCATTTGAGTTGTATCTAGCTGCATTTCAACCTTATTGTTTGCAAGAGATGAATGAATGACAACCTGAAGTTGAAGGTTAGGGAATTAAAGGTAATTGTCAAAGTCGTTGAAAATAAGTTCTAGAAGATCGGGAAGAAGGAAGGTGTGCGGAAGAGGAACAACGGCTTGTTCATATAAGAAACTGGGCATACTTTTCTACATATACGACATTTCTAGACGTTGCAAGTTGAACAGTATTGAAGGTCATTAGTCTGAACTTTGCTCGGGTGGAAACATATTGGCAGCTTCGCATATATACATGAAGAAAGAGATCAAGATATAACATTTTAATCTCTCCATTAACCCTTTTTGATCATCTATCATTCGCTCAAAAAGAGTGAAACTAACGGTTGGCCGAAATGCAACTGCGGAATTATTGTTGTTGATCGACCTCTGGAATCGTTGCAGGCACTCGTGTTTCTCTCAATTGGATTGTTGTCATTCTTGGACTCGCATGAAGATCAACGATAGCAATGGGGAAGTCGTTGAGATGTAACGGACATCACAGACAGCTAGCAGAGAACTTACAGACGAGCTTGAAAGGGGTTCGTTTAAGGTTGATCAAAGGAAGAGCAAGTCCAAACTGTCAATAATGTTTTCTTGTATGGTACTCATTAACTTGAATCAAGTCAAATACTCGATTGAAAGGTAAAATCAGGTTTCTGCTGGGACAAATTTGCTCAATGGGTTTGATGCTCTAAGAATACGTTTAAGGTAGATGTACAGAAAATGGCTAAAACAATGCTCTACACAGACTACTAGGAAACCAAGCTGATGGATCAAAAGCAGTCAGCAGAACCCTTAACAAAGATTAATCAAAACACAAATATAAGATGCCAACTACTCGAATAACCAACAAAATTGATCTTTTAGCTTCAATAAAAATGTCTTTAAATGGAAAGAAAATTGTTTTAACTGCCCAACTAAATGAAAAAACGTAAATCAAGACGAAAATCTTCAATCAACAATTCACTTCTTCTTCTCAGCGCCTCCAGCAGACCTTAAGCAAACAAAGATTGGAACACATTTGTAAGGAAAATGCCCAAAAGATTCATAAACAATAACACGTGTAAGGAAGGTTGCAAATTTAGCAATTACCTCATCTTGCGGAGAACATTGGACATCTCCTCTCTCTTCTTCTTAGCTCTCTTGTGTGTTCCGAGCTTTCTCTTTGCCACTTTCAGGGCTCTCTTGTCCTTGCCAACCTTCAAAAGCTCAGTAATTCTCTTTTCATAAGGAGCAAACCCAGCAACCTCCCTGATCAAGTTCCTTACAAAGTGAACTCTCTTGCTGGTTTTCTGGATTTAAAATCGAAGGCAAAATATAAATATCAATGCATAAAATTTTTTAAAAAATGCAAAGCATAACGACTACAATTTAATTGCAACAAACACTCTCACCCCCTTCCTGTCAGATGGCTTGGGAGCCAACTCCTTCTTTGTCACAATGTGACCCCTGTTCAGGCCAACATGAAGGCCACTTTTTGCCTGTGCTGGAGCCATAAGCTGTAAAAGATAAACACAAGTGCCAGTGTTCAATATACCGGACAATTTATACTGTAATAAAAAAATGTGAGTCCAAAAGCACAATACAAAATAGAGCAAGCAGCAGTGTATGTACATAAATGGTAGGCTACTAAGTTTGTTTCAGTATGCAAGCATGTATCAACTGAAAACATCATATCATGTAAGAAAATTACATACATATAAGCACTTGATATAAGAATATATGAAACCTAAAATCCACGATTGTATCAATAAGGACGAGCAAAGCAATACGTTTATGGATGCGAAAATCAAACAGCGTATGTACATGAGGTCATAAGTGAAAGATACCCGAATTTAATTCAGTATACAAGCACGAATCAAAAATGAAAATTTGCCATAAAAATATATAGAGATCAGCAAATAGCCTCTTCGTTCACATTCATAATAATTATGTGGAAACAGCGCAACAGAGGATAGGTGTCAATGGATGCTAAAACAAACCAGAACCAGAATCAGATTACCATGTCTATTTCAGTATAAAAATACAAGAGCCAAGCCCTCAAAATATACACTTCGCATTACCGCCTATATAACTAAGTTTATGAACACTAAATAAAAAACACAACCGCAACTATCGGTGGTGAAAGAGAAGCAAAAATGGAGACTTCATCGTTTGAAAATCAATCCATAGGCAAATCAAATAAAACCTAGAAAATCATAAGACATGCGCTGAATAAATCAAACTATTGGTGCAAGAAATAATAGGATGAACGAACTGACCTTCGTAGAGAGTGTTTTCCAGGAACTGAGTATGGCTGGTAGCGGCGTTAGGGTTTCATTTTTGCTGCTTATAAGGTGAGTTCCGAAATAGGGTTTCGTTTCTTCTTTATCAGCAGGCCCAAGTTAGGCCCTTCTATAAATGGGCCTAATGCATCACGGACCTACTCTAGCCTAGCCCAGCCCAGCCTAGCCCAGCCCAGCCCAGCCCAGCCCACTGTTAAACTATTTGAGAAAATTCGGTTGCCTAGTTGCCTTGCAAGTAGATTTCGGCATACATGAACTAGGCAGGACAAACCTCTTTTTTTGAATTGCTTTTTTTTTTTTCGATCGGATTTTCAGCTCTCATTCCTTTCCGACCTTGTAGGGCATCCGGTTGCCCCGCCAAGTCCTGAATAATTAAAATTAAAAAGATATTCGTATCAAATAAATAAAACATATAAATAGCACGCAAAAATAAAGTAGTATGAATCATACATCTTGATACTTGGTATTACAAATAGTTATTTGTAATTGTTAAGACGTTTTAAGTTGTTCTTGAAAGATCAAATTAAATATTTTGAGTATTTTCGACTATATCTTTAACTCATGTGGTTCGATTATATGTTTAGCTCTTGTGGTTTTCCCAAATTCCAAATTAGGGATATTTGCTCTTTTAAAGTTGGTGAAATCTGAATTAGGGTCATCGTCATATCTTGATCATCTAACACACGTTAGCTCATTTTTTGAACTATTGGATCACGATATTATTTTCCCTAAAAATTGGACATTTGATTGCCCTTAAATAAATCCCTTAATTCACGGTGTTCATCTAAATGTCAAAAGACCATGTGGTTTGATTTTTAGTTTACTGGAGTTTCATTTATTAAATATTGTGAATATTTTTGTGCATACGTATTATATTGAGTCCATTGACATATTTCCAACGGAAATTCAGCTTAGCCATCGGCCTACGGTTATTATCGATGTAAAATAAGATAGGAGATTTGTGTATTATCGACGTAGATAAATTACCTTTGCACTAAATGGTATATCAACACATTTTCTTGGTTAAATACAAATAAGCAATTTTATGTCATGTATCACAAGAAACATGTACCTAACAAGTATTTGATAGGAGATGTAACTTATTTTTAAGATTAGTTTAGATGAGGATTAAAATTTTATATGGGGTTTATTAGGTATTATTATATTTAAGATAATCCATGTGGGTTGTTTGATAGGAGCTTTTTTAATTGGCGTAAACACATAATTTCTGACCACTTTTTAATGGGATAGTTGATTCAACAAAGGTCCATGACATTTGAAAATGCCTACATATATTACACAACATTATTGGATCTAAAATATAGAAACTAATGGCAATGCGAGAACAAAATCACCTATAAGAATCTTATAGGTCCAATACCAACCGGGTTAATTTAACACCCTTCAACAAAATACTTATATAGACAATCCACAATTGTGTAGTAAACCCATAAACCGCTCTTGTTCAACCCCAACAAAAATCGAAGACAAGGGTCAACCTCTCAAGCAACAATATGAAAAAATGAAAACATTTTTATGAGGACTCTATGTTGGGCTTGCCTCGTAACTTTCACGTATTATTGTTATTACAACATTCCATGTATGACTTAATACTTGAATGCATCATTCATCTTTAAGAAGATGGTTTTTTAGTTAGTAGGGTTATTTATGTGTGGTTTGCCGGTAGTGAAGCGAAAAGAAGTGTTATCATTGTTGTTTCTAAATTGTATGTTAGGAATTCCGTTTGTTGTTGTACAAAACTCTTGCAAAGTTTTGCTATCGATATTGTAACTATATTAAATTATAACTTGACTTGTGAATGGTAACGACATTCTTTGTGTCGTTCATCGTTGAAACTTTTTACGTAATTCATTCATAGCGTTGTTATTTGAGTAGGGAAAATCGAATCTATCTACTTTATCCAAACTTTAAAATGTATTTTATACGAAACTCGGTTTAAAAATTGAAAGAACTTGGGCGACATTTTTTTCTGAACCAACTCACTTATATAATATCCTATACATTGTTAGTGTAGGCGAATGAACTAATTTTTAGTAAACGAGCCGAACGTAAGTTTATCGTAACTTTAAAAAATATACATATTCGACATGTTTAGAAAGCGAATAAACTTGGGGCAAATTTATAACATCTTATAATCTTGGTTGAAGAACAATCCGATGTTCAAATCAAGTTGGGGATGTAGCTCAAATGGTAGAGCGCTCGCTTTGCATGCGAGAGGTACAGGGTTCGATCCCCTGCATCTCCATTTATATCATTTTCTCTAATTAAATAGTGTCAAATAGTAAATTTAGATTGCAGAAAAACAAGAAAAGGGCATTTGGTCTAGTGGTATGATTCTCGCTTAGGGTGCGAGAGGTCCCGAGTTCAATTCTCGGAATGCCCCATTCCGGTTTGTCATTTTTTATACGAGAAATCATACCATTTTTGAAGATGTATGTGTAAACATTCTTAGGTTTCTACTTTTTTAGAAAAAAATCGACTGAACTGCCAATTTCGTTTATTTTAATGAAAATAATTTAATTTACTATGTAAACCCTGGTGCAAATGGGCCATCAAATTATTTTGCTTGGTATCCTTTACTAAATCACTAGTATGTGCATCATGATGCTAAACATTTTATAATACTTCTAGGGTTGAAATGGAAGTGAAATCATTCTCATTCTGATTTCAACCCTTACCAAACACGAGCTATTGATATACTCATTTCGATTCCGATTCAGATTCCTGTTTATAAATCATACCAAACAAGCCCTTAATATATCTCAAACAAGTTTTCAGTTGACAATCAAACAAGTCACCATCAAACCTATCAATACAACAATGCTGCAACGTCCCAGGGAAAAAATAACTCGAAGAAAAAAAAGGTTCTCTTCACCAAATAAAGATTCGCTCGAGTAGTACTAAGGAAATGACCAATGTTCCATTTCCGGAGAAATGTTTAGCCTCTTAATATTTTACTTTCCTCTATACCACCTGGTAATTTTCGGGATGTAGAATGATCTTTTGTGCATATTTTGGAGGGACACCGCCTTTCAGTGGCAAGACGCCCACAACCTGTTTCAACCAAAACACGGCATTAGTGGCAACTAGGCTGATAGCCTGAAACAGTGCAAAACAATGCACACCTGTAGGTCTATTCATACGGCATGATCACCGGATTCAGTACAAGTTTGAATTGTGAACAACAGCAAAAAATATAGTATCTTCTGAATGATCTTGGTTTTAATCCTAGAGTGAGTAATATGAGAACCTATGAAGAGAATGGCTTACCTTCACGTCACTGAAAGTAGTATTAGCACTGAATTGGACGGATATGGGGAAGAAGACTGATGCATCAGTGGCAGGAATAACAAACTCCATTGATCCACTGTCATGTTCCACCGGAAAAATGCTTTAGAAATGAGTATATAATGAACTTTGCATAATAAATTGGAACGATAGAAGCTAATTTGTAATTCACCTGCGGTTGGAGTCATCTACCAGCACTATGGACCATTCCAGAGATGAATTCCTTGAATCATATCTGTAATTAAGAAGTTTTAAATGACACTATCAAAAATTTATCTCACATTTTATATTAGTGGAGGAAATTGTGACTCACCTCCAATCTCCATCAATCTGTGTAACATTTGGAGCCTCTCGAAGAGCAGGTAGAGGAATTGAGATTACAACATGTTGCAGATCAAACTTTGTTGAAGCTTCATACTCGAGGCTGACGTAAGTGTCATTTCCAGAAACAGAGGGCCAGCAGTTAACTGCAAAATAAGTGGTGCCTTAGTTCAAGCATTCAAAATAAAGGCATAGACAAATACAAAGGTAAACACAGAACAGAGTCATCCAACTCACTGGTCAATGGCACAAGCGATGGGTCCAACCTATCGATTCTCCATCTTAAGAGGCCAACACCTTCACTCTGGACACCTGTAGGGAAAGCCCTACTTGGATCTTTGAGGCCTAGAATATTTTCATTATTAAACAATTCCTTGCTAATGTTAGGATGAGTTTTGAACATGACTCCAGGATTACCACCAGACTCAACCTGAGCATAACATATAAGGTCAAACTTTCAGTTGGGAGAACTATAATACCTGATACATCTTAACTCTTAAGGAAGAATATAGATCTAAAAGTTTTTGTATGCTTTCCTGAAGTGTTTTCAACCCTTTTCATTCTCATTATCACAGAAAGAGATAAAATATAGATCATAAGATTCTAAACAGAAACTAGTCATTTTGCAACGGTTGATTCATCTTCTCTGACCCGACCTATGTTCAAATGTCTTCCACTGATCCAATCTAAGTGAGTTCACTCAGGAATGACATACCTCAACTCGAATATGCGCATCCTTTTCCTCCAAAACTTGGAGGGATAATGTTCCTTGAACATCAAAGGAACTGACGCCACCATCTCGTTTTAATATCACATTGAGCTTCTCTTCCACAACGAGTGTAACTGGGTCAGTTGGAGGTGGAGCAGCAGACTTAGTCCTATTAGCAATAGGCTGCACATCTTCGATAATCTCCTCACCCTCAGCTTTCAGGGAAGCCAAGAACTGGTTGGTCCTTTTTGTTTTACCTAACTGCATCCCACTACCCTTAGGTGGAGCATTGGCAGCTGCAGCAGGGCGACTTGCTGAATTACAAGGTAAGGTATCACATTTAGTTAGGAATACCGGCGATAGAGTTTAACAAAAAAAAAAGGTCTTATTTAACAGCTTAGTTTTTCTCAGAGTAGCTGTCAGATGGCACATTTCTAAGCAAGCAAACATCTTGGTTTGTAAATTTTAGAAAGAGAGAGACCACAAAGTACAAAGAGACATGGAAAGTTGTTTAGTGACTGTTATCAAATAAAGGTTAATAGATTCCTGGGAAAATAGCATAAAATATAGTCCATCCAGATTATAGAATGCGTCAATGTACTAAAAACTGAAGCAGATTAGTATAAAAAAGCAGATAGCATGTGCATACCTCGGGACTTGGTAGCAAATGAATCCATATCAGTATTGGATCCAAATCCAGAGCCACTGCCAAACCCACCACTGCTAGATATGCTCACATCATTGAAGCCACCGTCAATCCTTCCAGAACCCATTGATTGTAGAGACATGAATCCTCCCTTATCAGTACCTCTATTCTTTTCAATCTGCAGATTAACATAACAATGTCAGCCCTTTGGTGGAGCTAAAATTTAAAGCCAGCCCAAAAGCCGATTAGGGTAAGAAGAAAAATACCTTGCTTTTGTCAATCTCACTGGCCTTTCGCTTCATTACATCCTTGGTTTCATTGATCTTGCTCTGGATTACCAATTTGTGCAGCTTCTCTTCATGACTCTCCATTTCACAGTACTGCTTAACTTGTGCAACAGTTACATTCTCTTTGTGTCCAAGGGAAATTACTTCATCAAATGCAAAAATTAGCTCAAATGCTGCCCTGCAGATACCTTCTTCATCTAAAGACATTGCATATTCCGGTGTCTTTTCATGATTAAGGAATGAACTTATCAAATTTAAAAATGAATAAAGTTTGTTTCCTGAGAATTCAAATGCAGGAATTTCAGAACATATGAAGGATACAAGCTTTGAAAGCAGCCTCAGAGTCTCCAAGTCTTCCAAAATGTTACTTTGTTTATTTGTGACAAGAAGCAAGTATAAAGCTTCTATTGGCTGGTAAACATATCGCACATTTTCAGTCTCAACATAGGTATGCTGCTTCCCTGTTCCAACCAACTTGGGGAAAGCCGCCAGAAGTCCCTCAATCCTTATACGAGTCATGTCAACAAACTGTCTCGAGACAAGTGCTGCAGCCATAGAACAAATAAATCAACAGAGAAAAAGAAACCTGGTTTATATCAAACTGCCAAACTTAGGGAACTTTTCTAAGCCTAGACATTCTCCTGAATCTACAGAATGCATGGATTCTTCCAATTATTCCAAAGCACTTCATTGGTGCTAATGGAAAAAAAATGCTATGAAACAAATAAAATAAATGAGCATATTATCTAGGCAGTTGGCCACATGATGGGGGCATAACAACACTGGAAGGTTTAGTTAAGCACGCTAATTCATAGCACCAACAAAGGTATAATTATGCAAGAGTCACTATATATGTACATAAAATGAAGAGAATGAGAAAATTGTACAGATACCTTTTCCAGATTTACTGATAATAGAAGCCGCAAGGACAACCTACATCAGATGACAGAGAAAACGACAAGTTAGATAAGCTTCACAATAACCAAAGTAAAAGAAATCAGACAAACAATCACTTTGCGGGAAGAAATATTAACTTCACATAATGATTGTACCTGTTGTCACGCATCTAATACAATTCATCTATGATTTCATTTCTAAGATTTCTTTGAGAGATATATATACATTTATCATGCTCCCTATTCTTGCTACAACTTTTGTTCCTAGTTATATTGAATTTATATTGTATAGAAACAATGAATCGGAAAGAGATATGTGAAAACTAAAAAAAGGATCAGCATCAGTATATACAAGGTTCAAATCATAGGACTTACCATCTTGGCAGCTACAGAACGAGCACTGTGCCTGTGAATACTGAGAAACAAATAATCAGAAAGCCACAAAATGCACTTTCAAAGGAAAATGAACACTTTAAAAGGTAAAATGTGAAAGGTTAAAACATAACAGCATACTAAGTGAGAACGTATATTAAGATTGCATTACAGGGTATAATACTACATATAGGAAAAGGCCATCAGCTCATATTTAAAAATAATTCATCCATAGCTAGCATATCACAGAAGCGGAGAACACTTGAAGGAATAAAAGATTGGACAATCGTAGTATCAACCAAAGACAGGTGCAAGATATACTTCCATCCTAGCACGCAATTACACCTCCGAACATCAGACAGCACATACAACAAGTAACTACAGCTTCTCATAAGCAAAGACAAACAATGGAGCCAACGAACAAGCAAGATACAATATTGGATACAACCTTGCTGTAATTGTGAGTCTTGTGACCACAATTGAACATCAAATACTGCTCATATGGATCGGAAGACGTACATAGTGGATACAAACTCAATAACCCCTATTTGGAACCCACGACCGATCTGAGATAAAAGCCACCATTCCCAATCTGATTCACCTTGATCCAGACAAGCCACACTCTAATTCACCCATATCCCTAACCGAGTAACCGGTGATTATGTCGGACACAATCCAGATTTCCTCTTAAAACAACTAATTAACACATAGTTTGGAGTTTGAAAAGATCCAGAAGTCTACAATTCAAGGCAAAGAAGTTTGATCTAAAACTACATTACCAATTTACCACGAAACACGTCAGAAGAGATCGATCGATTTAGATCTACGGGAACAGAAGTGAAATTTGAAAATGCAAATTCGCCACCAAGAGAAGAGAATTATACTGTTGAATATTGAGATCGAGCTTCCGAGCAGTGGATCTCCACAACAATAGGTTGGGATGTGTGCTTGAGAAAGACCCAAAAACAAGAGAAATGATGTTCCCTTGAGGGGATGGGTATTCGATACCAATTAAACAAAGTGTGATGTAACAATTGAATATAAAAAATTATTGTGTTAAAATGAAAATTAATTTGACATGTCATCCCAAAATCTATAGAATAAACTTAGAGTTTAATTGATAGATTTATTTCATCGTAATACACATAGGTTCTGTTCGTTGGTGAGAGATAAATTAAGAATATTTTTTCGTAATCTAGTTTGGTAATATAAATAAGAAGATTAAAGGGGTTAGTTGTAGGGATTATGATAATTTTATAATCCTATAAAACTTTAGGAATTATAGGATTACTGAAGTTATAATTTTATTTTTTTTCGTAACTTTATCCACATTTATATTCATTTTACCAAACACCCATCTCACTTATTTGGATTCCACACAAAATATCACACCCAATTATATACCCCAAGATTCCACAAATTCTACTCTTCCTCGACGTTCTAGTCGACCTAATAAACCTCCATCAAATCTTAAGGACTTTGTGTACTCATATGGTTCCTCATCTCTATCATCACCACGTATATTTCCATTTTCTCTTATATCTACATCTCACCATACTTTTATTTCATCTCTTTCTTCCTATGTGGAACCTACTACATATCGAGAAGCATCAAAAGATCCTAATAATGTCATGCACAAAGAGTAGCAAGCTCTCTAACAAAATCATACGTGGGACCTCATGCCTATTCCACCACATAAGAAAGCTATTAGATGTAAGTTTAAGGTGAAAATTAAAGCCGTCTTGAAAGGTACAAAGCCCAATTAGTTGCAAAAGGGTTTACTCAACAAGTTGGGGTTGATTATCACGAGACCTTCTCTCTCGTAGTCAAAATAACCACAATCCGTATCATCATTGCCATAGCAACATCAAAGTCATGCGTTTTACACCAACTTGACGTGAATAACGTCATCCTGCATGAAGATTTGCATAAAGATGTATACATGAAAACGTCATCTGGCATCGACATTGGTTTCATTACCTCATAACTACTCTTATTACTCGGGGTTATATGCAGTCTAAGAATGACTATTCTTTATTTATTAGAAGATATTTGCCTCTTATTACAGTGGTGGAAATATATGTCGATGATTTGTTAATCACCAGATCGAATGTCTTTGAAATATCCCAATTAAAGTGTTATCTCGATGATACATTCAGTGTCAAGAACCTTGAGATATTACACTTCTTCTTAGGGCTTGAGATTAGCTACCTTCCTCATGGCATAGTTATCTCTCAACGCAAGTTCACTATGGAGTTACTTCATGAAACAGCCTTACCAGACATGAAGACCACTGCTACCCCTCTACCCTTGAACACCAAGGTTCTACAACATGATGATGAACCTCCCCTACCTGATGCATTGGTCTCTTGTGGGAAAATTAAATTTTTTTACTCACAGCAGGCCTGATCTATGCTTTGTCGTTCAATTTTTTTGAGTCAATATGACAAGTGATATATTTTCCTGAATAATAAATAATAAAAAATCCGTTATTTTCTTCTTTTTACAAGATTGACTCGATTGAGGGAAAAAGGAAAAAATCAAACCTTAAATTATTTCGTGACAAGAATTTATCGATGAATATCTGTAAGAAAATACAATAATAAATCTTGAATTTACAAGAAGAAAGCAAAGGCAGCCACAAGAAGCAAATTAGGGAAGAGGAAGCCAAGGTGGGTGGCGGCAGTGGCATCGGAGGTAGGTGGAGGAGGCGAGGTGGTAGCTGAGGCAGGTGCGGAAGCAGAGGGAGACGGAGAGGAGGCGGCGGTGGCGGTGGCGTTAATGGCGAGCTTCTGTCCGTAGTTGCAGTGGGTGGGGATGGTGCAGATGTAGTAGTGAGCACCGGCGGTTGTGATGGTGACGTTGGCGGGACCGGTGGCCCATTTGTTAATGGGTTTGGTGGCGTTGCAGGAATCGTAACCCGACTTTGACACCTCATATACTGTGTGTACTCCGGTCTGGAAATAGAATGCTGTCCAAACCAAACCATATCACTTAGAATCAATCAATCAATCATATACATAGAGTCAGAGAGAGAGAGGGGATGGAGATATTAGTTACCAAGGACATCGCCGACAGAGAAAGTGTTGTTGGATGCCCACGAGGAGTAGTAGGAAGAAGAAGAGGGGATAGTCCAGCCAACTACGGTGTCACCCCCCACCGTGAAGGTGGTGGTCGCAGCTGATGGAGAGATCTGCAGTATTAGTGCAACCAAACACGGCACTACCAATATCATGCTGTTGCTATCCATTAATGTTCTACAGGTCGCCCCCACTGCAAATGCAAGGCCTAGTGTATGTAGTAATATTGAGATGATGGATTGCTCTTTGCATTGCCCCCCATGTATATAGAGAGAGAGATGTGAAAAGAGGAGTTGAAATGGAGTCGTCGTCGTCGGATGAGTGGAGCTGGTCAACACGGCACTTTTGTGGAATTTAGTGTTAGAATGCATTCCCTTCCACACGTCTAAATGAATACGAGTCAAATCAATTACATGAGTGGAATTTTACTTGAGATTTTATATTTTGACTATAGAATTTACAGGATATCTTAGAAATTAGGCAAAGTTTTAGTCCACCGTGAGATTATTGAAGACTAACAGCCATGCTTTTTCACTATGTTGGTCATTATGTTATATCAGTCACGCATCTGCATTATTCATCTATGATTTCATTTCTTTGATAGATATATATATGCAGTTACGCTGTTCTCGATTCTTGCTGCAACTTTTATTCCTGTTTAATTTGAATTTATATTGTATAGAAACAATGAATCAGAAAGACATATAAGGATCAGCATCAGTATATGCAGGTTCAAATCATAGGACTCACCATCTTGACAAACAAATAATGAGAAAGCCACAAAATGCACTTTCCAAGGAAAATGAACACTTAAAAAGGGTCAAATGAGAAAGCTCAAAACTTAACAGCATACTAGATTGCATTAGAGGGTATACAGCTACAGATAGCTTGGAAGGCAAAGGCCATCAGCTCATATCTAAAAATAATTCATCCATGGCTAGCATATCACAGAAGCAGGGGAATCCTTGAAGGAATTGAGGATTGGACAATAGTAGCATCAACCAAAGACATTCCCTCCTAGTAAACAATTACACCTCCCAAAATCAGACAGCACAGTAAACTACAGCTTGTCATCAAGCAAAGACATACAACGAGAACGAGGTGACCATAATTGAACATCGAATACTGCACATATGGATCAGAAGACATACAATCACCCTGATTCAGACAAGCCACACTCTAATTCGCCCATATCTCTAATCGGTGATTATGTCGGACACAATCCAGATTTCCTCTCAAAACAACTAATTAGCAAATAGTGTGGAGTTTGATAAGATCCAGAAGCCTACAATTCAAGGATCCAAAACTACACTACCACAAAACACGTGACAAGAGATCGATCACTTTAGATCTACGGGAACAGAAGTGAAATTTGAAATGCAGCACCTCTATCTGGACATACTTAGCAGAATAATGATGTCCTTTGTCTTTGTGTTGAATAATGCAAGGACTGAAGTCTGTATTTGACAACATTCCATAACAAAATGTAATATGGAAAACTCATTCTGCACCTATTCAATCTTATTATCTAATCAAAATACAAAAACCTCCCCTTCTTATGAAACAACTTCACGGATGTGAGATGGATAAAATTGATATTTACGTGCTTACACTCTCTACCATGCATAGTTACAATCTTAAATGCAACCTAGTAGACTGCATCCAAAGGAACAAAGTAATCCTTACTTATTTAATGATTCTTGTTGTTCATGAACTCTTTTTTCAATTTCTACTAACTTCTTCTGTGCTGTTTCTTCTTCTTTGCCTGTTGAATGCTTACATGTTCAGTTTTGCAAAAAGAGCCACTTATCCAAGAAAATCTCTCAAACACCATCACAGTAAAATACAAGAAAACTCTAATACAATAATCCCTAATTGCATCTTTCACATGTCATCAAAAGGATTTGTAATACATTAAAATGTAGATATATCTAATAAACTTATATGAGAATTAATATATTAAAATAAATCCGTTAAAAAAATCTAATATTTATAGAGGTAAATTGTGATTATATTCAACTAGTGGCTAAGTAAACAATGAATGTCAACTACAACACGTGAGGATTGTCATAATTTAGACCACCAATAAACATCTCAAATACAAATAAGAAAAAAATAATATAAAATTTAAGAACACTCGATTAGGTTTTATTAAGCTAAATTTTGATGAATTTAAACTTGATTTGGGTAAGACACTGATCGGTTCTGTTATAAAAAATTCCAATGACTATTAGTCATTTTGGGTGCTTGAATAAGCATAGCCCACTTAAAGCTTGAGTACTATGAGTTATCAACTTCTTCATATGTATTAATTCCTTTTGTATGCTACTGTATTTTTCTACCTTGTGCATTTCAAATCACATGATATTCATACAAGAGGGAATAAAAAGTCTTTTGATGTTAATGTCATTTAAATTATCAAGTACAGTACTTAACAGTTCTAAGAATAATGAAACCCTACTACTTGCAAGTTGCAAGTTCTCTCTTCCTATGGTGGACAAGTCTAGCAAGTAGCTACATTATTTAAGGGCAAGACCAGCTTAACCAAATAATCACTTCTTCATTCAATCTCTACCATATCCACTAGCTAAGATCCTACTTACAACTACAAGCTATGCTTCCACAAAAACCATTCATGCATGCTACCAATTTTCTCTTTATAATTGTGTTGTTATACTCTTTTGCCTTCTCATATGAACAAATTTGTAATCCTCAAGATGAATCCTCTCTACTCGCAGTATCAGCTAATCTTTCCGCTCCCTCTTCCTCGCCACTAAACTGGTCTTCTTCTATAAGTTGTTGTCAATGGGAGGGAGTGGATTGTGATTCTAATGGAAGAGTCGTCGGTTTACAATTGCACTCTAGAGGCTTGAAAGGGTTCATTGGTGTGGCTATTGGAGATCTTGTAAGTCTTACTCATCTCAATCTCTCCTTCAATGATCTTCACGGATCATTGGATGAGGGAATTTTCCAGCTCATCAACCTTAGAATCATAGATCTTTCTAAAAATAGCATTTCTGGCAGCATCCCTCAAAAGATTGAAAATCTCTCGTTTTTAAAGAAACTTTATCTCCGATACAACAACCTTACCGGCCCTATTCCGCCAAGCTTGATGAGATGCACATCTTTAAATGAGATAATTCTTGATAATAATCACTTGGATGGGGATATTTCCAAACTAGACTTTTCAAAACTTGTTCATCTTCAAAAGTTGGATCTTTTAAATAATACATTGAATGGCACTGTGCCTGAAAGCATATACTCATGCAAGTCTCTTACTGCAATACGGGTTGAAGGAAACAATCTTACAGGTCAAATCTCACCAAAAATTACAAAGTTGAAATATTTGTCTTTTGTCTCCCTTACACAGAACTCCTTTACAAACATCAGTAGAACACTTAGAACCTTCTCAAAGTGTAAGAACTTAACCTCCCTATTCCTTGGACAGAATTTTAATGGTGAATCTCTGCCAAGCAATGTCAACTTTTTCGGTTCAAAAGGATTTCCGCGACTTCAACTGTTTTCTCTTGATGGTTGTGACTTGACTGGCTTTTTTCCTGCATGGCTGTCTAATATCAAGACACTTAGAGCATTAGGGTTGAGTAATAACAAATTTGTAGGTGAAATTCCAAAAACAATGGGGAGTTTACCCCATCTCTTTTCATTAGACATATCCTCAACCCTTTTGTCTGGAGAAATTCCCCATGAATTGTGGGGCTTGCCGGCACTAATGTCGAAAGTAGACCCGAAACTCAGCACCTTAAACAATGAGCTTCCTT
Source organism: Fagopyrum esculentum (assembly GCA_033239045.1). Lineage (NCBI taxonomy): Eukaryota > Viridiplantae > Streptophyta > Magnoliopsida > Caryophyllales > Polygonaceae > Fagopyrum > Fagopyrum esculentum. The sequence goes on along the minus strand of BSUD01000007.1, from coordinate 285,663 downwards.
TCTATTCTCATTCACATACAGGTATCAAACAATATAGCACCTTTCCTGGAAGATTGATACTTTCCAATAACAAGCTGAGTGGTCACATTCCATCTGAGATAGGCAAATTGCAAGGTCTTCAGAGGATACATTTCGGAAACAACTCCTTTTCAGGCAATATTCCGGAAAGTATATCTAATTTGACAAATCTGGAACTTCTAGACCTTTCAAGAAACAATTTGACGGGTGAGATACCTACGTCACTCAGCGGTCTCCATTTCTTGTCTCACTTAGATGTATCTTATAATGATCTTGAAGGTCCAATACCAACCGGGAGTCAATTTAACACTTTTAAATCAAGAGATTTTGAAGGCAATCCGCGATTGTGTGGTGAACGAATACATCGCTCTTGTACACAAGATAAGATGCAACCTCTTGAGACAGAAAATGATGACAAAAGGCATACATTTTTGCAAGGACTCTTTGTTGGGCTTGCCTCCGGATTCTCGGGCATTCTTGTCATTGTAGCATCCTATGTATGGTATAAGACTTACATGCAATGATCATCTACAAGAAGACAGCAATCGATTCCACTGGACTTTACCTGTTCAGGGTGATGGATGCAAGTACTCATTTATGCATGTATGTTCTATTGGTAGCCAAGTGTTGTTGCTATTGTTGTTTCAAATTACGTACACTCAGTGCTTTAATTGCTGTTGTTGCTGTGTGACTTGATCTAATGTAAACTTTCATTCTACAAGACAGAAAATTCTAAAGGATAAGCATATTTGCAAGAGTTGGATGCACCGTACAAATAAACCGTTTATTACACGCAAATACTTTACTGCACTAACTCACTAACGAAGAAGCTATATACACGGTATTCGTTTTACTATAGGCGAAAAAACTCGCAAACTGACAACGTACAGAGTTTTTGAATGATCACCTGAAACCTGTTCTTTTGGTTTATACTGACTTTCAACAAAATTGAACTATAATGACAGAAAAGACACAGGGCTAATTCAAAAGTACATTAAATGCGGTTCATTCATCTCGACCCATCTCATATGAATGCATTCACCGGTCCTTGTTCGCAGTTGTGAGAAAATGTGGCCATGAAATATCCACCCTGTTCTTAATCAAAGCTCCCGAGTGTCGTTGTCAGTATATTAATGGCTTAAGGCTATGACTTGTTCTACTACACTCTCAACCAGACTTTTCTTTTGATTGCTGCTTATTGGCCTTTGTCTTTGATTCCGTGAATGAAGATCGTGTGGAGAATGGAAAAATGACTTCACATATGTTGTGCTTGATTCCTTTATCGTATATGTTGCTCTTAACTGATTTCTCTGCGTCTTTCAAAGGCGACCTTCTGAATAAGCCCCTCCATTTACTCTGCTTAGGCTTTGTTTGCTGGCTAAGACCCGAAATGCTTGCCTTGAAGGCTTCGGAACTTATCCTTGCTTCATTTATCTTGTTTTGTAGTCTCAAGTAGTCTTGCCATTTGAAACTCTGATATCAAAAGGAATATAGCACAAGCATGTTAGCTCGTAATACAGATTAGCCTTAACTTGAAATTGTAAAAAAACAAGCTGTGTTTATATCAGCAGGCATTCTAAGTATGCCCTAAGGACATAAATCCAGATTTCGTTGTTTGGGTTTCTGAAAATCTTTTTACATATCCTCCACCAAATGTGATTCATCATAACCATTAACAGTGTCTGTTGTGTTCATGCAATGCTTGTAATCCTAAATAATGCATAAATAACCATCATAGCAAATTCTTAAAGTGAACACTTACGGAATCTAGCAACGTACCTCATTTGTGGTTGTGTTTGTAAGACAAAGCTTGGCATGGTATCCAAAGAACCCCGCCATAAGCATGGAAACAATTAGCAGAAACACCATAATGAGTACTTGTGTGTTATAGGAGCTCAACAGCCACTGTTGACAATGGAAGAGTTATTAATACATGGAAAAAATTATTTTACGTTTCTACCTGATACATGGATAATGAAACAGAGTATATTGACGGGGTGGGGGGGAATGAAAAGATTCAATATACATTGTGTGTCCCCTTTTATTAACGAAAGAGCATTAATAAAATCAGCTTCAGCAATGTTGTCAGCTGTGGAATCATTCCAGGGGTTAAAATTTATACAATCTGATATCAACAAAATGCAAGCAATTCATTTAAGAGAATTTCTCCATTCCATGCATTAATACTTCACAATTTTCTAATTACACAAAGGGTTTGAGGTGTCAAGCAATCAAGAACAGGGCTGCTTGGAAGCACCAACTATAGCGTTCACTAAATAAAACATAACAGGTAAAATTAAGTCAAATTTATCCTTAATGAATGCTATTTTCTTAGAAAAAATATCACAATAAATAGATCAGAATAACATAATTAAACTAGTGAGACAAGGATGCCCATAAGGCGTGAATATGGTAGCTGTATAGATGCAACATATATAGAAAATGATGAAAGACGAAAAAAGTGCAAGTTCACCTGCACCACATGTGGAGCCAGCTCTCTGAATGAATTCCCAACACCATAATAAACTGTTGCAAAAACACACTTTTTAAACATGTCTAATGCAACAAAAAGATTTCTATTCATATACTACTTTAGAGTATCAATCATACTGATGGTATACCTGTTAGAATATATACAACTCTAAGTTCTTTCATTCTGCCAGCAAGAATTAAGCCAAGTGCCACAACTCCATACATACACAAAAGGAAATGCCTGTAAAAAAAAAAAGCTTATCTTTTTAGTTTATTTCCCTTTTTCCTGGGGCATAGAAATTCTTTTGATTTCTTTTGACTATCTCGGGAATTAATGTCCCCATAACAACAAGTTTTAGTTGTGAAGCTCAAATACATCAGTAGATTACAAATGACTACCATCTTCCTCTTATAGTCTTTCCATATCCTAGGTAAAAGATGATGAAAACATAAGAAGATTGGGTTCAACACTCACCATAGGAGAAAAGCCATGAAGTATCTAGTATTACGTTCTCCAATGCAATTATTCTGCAGTGGAAATACAAGCAGCAATTCTAGGTAAGTACGGAATAGTATCTCGAACAATATAGGAATGTAAACATAAAGCAAAACAGACCATCCATCCACAGTGATGATCAAACCTTCCCACGCAGCGGTCACATACACTGCAGTGCTTTGACCTGGCAGGTCTGAAGAACAAAATTGTGCACTCAATTCAAGTCACATATTGAAGTCATAAGAGAACAATGATAATGGAGAACTAACTCACTTTGTAATTTGGCAAGTACTGCACTCTTTCTCAGAATATATAACATTGTCATAGGGATAGACAGATATATATTTAGATGCATTCTCTCTTGTCACAGTTCCTGGATCTGAGAAGCTGGTCAATAGAAAGAGAAGAATACCAACACCAATAGCTACAACACTCAGATACCTGCAAGAATATATAACATCTGAGAGAAAGGAAAATAAACTGTGTCACAAATCACCAAATAAGACGTTTTGTTAACAGAAAATACTTCAAACTAGTAGTACCTGTGAACTTCACTAAGATAATAACTAGGGATGTAGACAAATGATGACTTTGCAACTAAGTAGTATACTCCTCCAAGTATAGCTAGATATATGATCTGAAGCAGAAAAAAATTGAAGCATGGAAATAATATTAACAATTCAGTACAAGACAAGACAGAATGCAGCATAAGTTGCTACGTATTTTGCAGTCAAAGAAGGCCTGTGTTATTGATATCAGCATTCTTTTCTAACTGTTTTTTATATTTATATAGAACACATAACTACACTGGACAGTTTTGGAAAAATAAACATACTGTCTTGCATACATGTTAGTAGTGGATGCATTTGGAAGTCAGCTTCCAAAAAAATGTGTATATATATATAAAAAATTACAGGCCAGAAATCATAAGCATGTTAATTCAAATTCTTATCTTATATGTCTAGCATGTAGCCAAAAATTCAGGTAAGCAGGTGTCACTCATGAACGTGGCTAAATATTGATTTCGGTCATGGCTATGGTACCATTAGATGGCAATGAAATTCTGCCAAATTTTATCAAAAAAAAAAGTGATTGAACAAATAGTATCTTTCCGGAAACAATAACAAGTTTGGAAATACAACATGAACCTGCTAAGGTAGCAAACATAATGTCCACTCATACAAAAACTATTCACATCTGAACACTAGTCTCTTCTTACTCAGATAAACGAAAAAATATGTTTTGTACATGTATAATTCCTGTACACCTATTCATACAATGAATTTTTCCAACAGGGAAGAAACTAGCAATGCAATCTTTAGTGATTTTGACCTACTAGCATCTCCTTCAAAATTCAAGGTCTTAAGTAGACATGGAAGAAAGACATCATTCTACAAAAAGAAAATCCAGCAGTCAGAATCCCCAATCGATGAACACAATGGCTTCCACTTTCTCTACATATGATGTAAACCAAGCCTAAAACCCTAAAGAATAAAAGTTGAAGAGAAGCAAACCTGCAAGACAGGGTTAGGGCGGTAGCAACAGAAATACTCGACGGAGAGGACGGCATCGGTAGCCCGAGAACCACAGATCGCGCCCACAAATCGCCTGTAAAAAAAATGAAACTTTAAACGCATAATCAATTGGGGGATTATGTGAGCGATGGTAAAAAAAAAAAAAGCGTACAGGAAATAGTCGTAAGCGCCGACGGTGAGGAAGAAGTGAACTTTCTCGATGAAGGTGCCTTCGAAAATCGGCCATTGACCACATAGAAAAGAGACCACAACCAAAAGTGTGATCAGACCATGGCATACCAGCACCCATTCTACCGCCATCGTTAATCTTCTACGCTATTCCTCTCTTTGTTAGTTTGCTTGAGACAGAGGAGAATTTGGGTTGCTTGATGACGATAAAATTGCAAGTCGTCGCTCTATGAAGCAGTTGCCATCTCCAGAACCGCAGGAAAACTGTTGGCGATACTACTGCGTTCAATGCTCAGAAATTACACATCCTGTAATTTTGTTGGCATTTATATGAGAAAAAACACAAAACTTAAACCTTGTATTCATTTAAAATTATAGCTCTTTTTTTCCTTTTATTTTATTAATAAGGTTTATGGTTTGTAAAAATTGGTAAAGGTACTATTGTAAATGAACATCCTTTTAAAAAAAATCACATGCCAATATCACATGCTTATTTTAAACTTATAATATAAGGGACACTTTTATTTTTCTTAAAATCAGTTTTTAAAGCTTATATATACTAATGACAGGGGCCGCATTCGGGACGCTCGTAAAAGATTCTGGACATGATCGGAAGGCACGAGAAATACGCGGAACCATCTAGGCTTGGCTTAGGGCCTGTTTGGTATTAGTTGGATGGAGATTCATTTAGATTCTTTTTCATTGTATTCTTGGGGATGGAAAAGATGTCATTGTTTGGTATCAGTTTCAGTTTATGTATTGTATTCTTTTACGAGATTCTTTTGACAAAAGAATCCCGTAAAAAGAAGCTTGACCCCCCTAACTTCTTTAAGATTCTTCGGGTTAGATTATTTTCTGTTCCACCCATACCCTCATCATTTATCTTCTGTTCTTAACCCGATACTCCTCTCCTCCAGTCCTCCTCCTTCGATAGAACACTCTCCTTCGAACGTTTCTTCTCTCTTTGTTGCAGTCGATAGTTTGGCATCATCGTACCACTCTCCCTTCTCCTCCTCCTTTGATAGAACATGTTCAGCAACAATCAAACAGCAAAACAAGCAGATTGCCGTTAAACAAACAGTATATATGTCTACATTGTATTCCTATTTTAGCAACAATCAAACAGCAACAATCTGTATAGATTGTGAAGTTTGTGAAGTATAAGTAATCATAGAGAGACAAGTAGAAATAATCCCATGAAGCAATTCAGTGAATATATTAGTCCTCTGTAGCAATTAATACCCGCAAGCATTTGATTATCAATTAGTCAATTCATTACTAGTATATTCTAAGATGTAAGTGGCCAAATTCAGAGCAAAATAACCACCTCAAAGTGCCATTTTTGCTTGCAATGCTGCAAGTTCTTCCAATTATATGAGTCCTCTAAAGCAATTCAGCGAATATATGAGTCCTCTGTAGCAATTAATACCCTTGATGATTTCAAGCTCATTAAGATGAACATGGCCAATTGCCTAGCCTGTGTAGAAGCGGTGTAAGGAGCTTCAAAGTTAATGATCATATTGGAAGTTTCTTCTACTTCCCTTCCACCAACTTCCAAAGAGCATCTGGTGGATTCGGAGGAATCATTGTTAACAACAGGGAGATCATTCCAATTCCATTTGCCCAACCAGATGGGGACATTGTCATCGTTATTGGAGATTGGTACACTAGAAACCACACTGTAAGTGTTTCTTTGCACCATGCCGCTTCGTATCTTGGCATGCCAGACGGTGTTCTCGTCAATGGAAAAGGGCTTTTCAGATACAATGAAAAGGTGTCGAGAAATGGAGAGTAACGGCGACGAAGGGTGTCGAGAAATGGAGAGTAACGGAAGACGCTAAATGGAGGGAAGGGTCTCGGCATGCCGCTTCGTATCTTGCTATTTCCTAATCTGCAGCAGCAGGGTGTCGAGAAGGGGTGCAGAAGCAGCAAGGTGTCGAGAAGCAAGGTGTCGAGAAATGGAGAGTAACGGCGACGAAGGAGAAGAGACGGTGGAGTTACAACTGTCCATTAGAGGTTAGGGCTGCAGAAATGCAAAAATTTGGAGTTAAAGTTTGAGGGTAGTTTGGTAATCCTATCTAATTGAATCTCTAACAATAATCTGATACCAAACAGAAAAATTTTACGTAAACAATACTCTCTAACAATACCCATCTCCAACAATCCCCAACCATCTCAAGAATCTCCATCCCGAAGAATCTAAAAAAAGAATACGCATACGATACCAAACAGGCCCTTAAGCTGTGCGGAATAGTCTAGATAAATAGAGAGACTTGTAATTAATTCAAGTCAAGAAGGGTCCGGATTGTTCAGGATTTGTCCAAATCCGGAACCTTCTTAGGAGGGGAAGCCTTGGGCTATAAATTTCTCTTAGTCATCAATCTTAAACTCTTCCGTTGACAACATCAGGGAGGCTGATCTTAGCACGACAAGGGGTCGAGACAAGTTAAGAACCGCACGGTTTGAAGTTAGGGAAAACTCAGCCCGTGATACTAACATATTGATCAATCAAATTAAATATTGATTACAAAATAATTTATGTATGTAAGTAAAGATGGCGACACAAACAAATGTATGAAAATAATCTTACGGAACGGCGCCGTATCAGCTTGGAACCGCGAGAGCAATGTAGGAATGGGGGATTTGACCGCTGACTTGTATATCCACAGCCACTGCCTACAGGAATGGATTGGCATCCAAAATGCATTTCTTCTCCTTCAGATTCACCCGGCCTAAGGACTTCTTCCATAGCCACAACCATTACCCTTCGCCGGCGAGTAACTGCAGCGGATACCAGTCGCCGGCTTCTCGCCGGATGTGGAAGTTCCAGTGTCGGTACATGGCGGGAGAAAGAGCTGAAAAGGGTCGACAGGGAACTTTTTAAAGGTAACCATAAAACAGCGCTTAAGATCGTTAAGAGAATGCAGGGAAAGGCTGGTGGATTACGAGGCTTCGGCGCAGCAAAGCAGGTACAAAATCTGATTATTGTGGATAATTATAGAGGAATTTTTGAAACGAGAGTAGGAATTGAAACATTATGAGTCGGTATGAATTTGTGGTTGATTATTGAGCACCTTTGAGAGAGTGAGTGATTGTATTATCTAGCAAAACCAAGTGACCTACTTCAATGATTGCTGTGAATCGTTTTGTTGAATTCTTAGCTACCTTGTGGCAAGTCATCTCTTGAACATATGGAGCTTCATGGGGTAGATATGGCATATGTTGAACCTATGGTTGAATCAATGTTGGATTTGATCAGGAAGAGTATTCAATCAGCATTTGATGAAGAGGTATGCTCAATCACTTCGGACGTCTACCCTTCTAACTTTGTATAAACACTCTAGGGGTTGAGTTTAATGCATTACGGGATTTGTTCATCTAACACTTGAGCATGGTCTGCAAGCTTCCAACAAGACTGAAGAGCATTACGAGTGTTCAAAGCACGTTGTCTTCAGAGCTTCTTCATCGCGAATCTAAGCAAGTAAGAATCAGCCATCTAAGAAATTACCCACTGTCTGCAAGGATACAATGGAGGAATTTATGTAGCAGTTCACCTTTTGCAGCATGAAGCTGGTCATTTTATTGTGGCCTACTTGCTCGGGGTTCTTCCTAGAACATATGAAGTTCCCAACATTAATGCTACAGAAGAAACACCCAACAGAGGTGTTGTGAAAATGGTTAATTTTGCTTCTCCACTGCAAGTAAGGAAATTTCTCCCAAACTAGTTGAAAATTTGCATCAAAAATTTTACTTTCAAATAACCAAGTATATATATGTATATCATGTAGGGAAACAGCCACAAGAAATTGTCAAAGGTACAATCTTTCTGCTTGAATACATGAAACTAGAAATCAAACTGAAGCTGGTGACAAACTTTTGCTCTTTCAGAATTTGAACAAGTTTTCCTGTATAGCATTAGGAGGATTGGCTGCAGCATATTTAGAATATGAGCACACTGGAGGGTTCGTTTCTGATGTTGATAAGGTAAATTTCTTCTCTGCCCACAATATGCCTCACAAGCACAGTTATCTGTCGTCACTGATGGATGGGTTGACAAATAACTTGAAACAGTTGTACATAACAATCAACTGGTTGGAGTTAACGCACACTGAAGCAGAAGATTACCTTAGATGGGCAATACTAAATACTTCACAGATGTTACTGCGTCACAGAATTGCTACACTGAAACTGGCAGATGCAATGGCACTTGGGAGATCAATTGGATATTGTATCTCCACAATTGAAGATTCTTTAAGCAAACAGGTGTAGATACATGGGTACTTATGGGCCTATGATTTGCAGCATTTGGTAACTGATATTTATACCTCAATAGCAGTGATGTACTGGGCCTTGGTGTATTAAAGGTAAAGCTGTACGTTCATGAATACATTCTTGGACAGATATATAGCATCACTCTCTGATGCTTATACCTAAAGTTGTGCAATCAAAAGAGTAATATCATCAGCGCATGCACTGAAGAGGTGATTTATCAAATTCAAATGGTATCCTAAAATGGATGGTTTTCCTTTTCTAATGGGCGACAGTTCCAGAATCAAACTGCAACATGAATCTGTGGCAAGTGAAATTCCAGGGTGACATTAGTTCAAAGTATAGATGAACAGAATCCACGATGTGATTTGTAGAACAGGGAAGTTTCATTTTCATTATGTATAATGTAGATACTGCGGAAATACAAAACAGATCCTAAAATCCCGACAAAAAAAGACAATCCATAGAAACCGAAACCTACTGCATATGATTTACGAAATCAAAACCCTAGAACTCCTGAGAAGCAGACCCAATCTCCGCGCCACCCTTGCCCACCTTCTTGGGCAACAAAGTCTGGTGGATATTTGGCATAACACCTCCGTTAGCAATTGTAACAGACCCAAGCAATTTACTCAACTCCTCGTCATTCCTCACAGCTAGTAGGATGTGGCGCGGTACAATCCTTGTCTTCTTGTTGTCTCTTGCAGCATTTCCAGCCAATTCCAAAACCTACAACCAGATACAATAATTCTTTAGTTTCAATTCAAACTACAGAATAAAATATTCATACCGGTCAATAGCAAATTAAAGATTACCTCTGCAGCGAGATACTCAAGAACAGCGGAGAGGTAGACGGGAGCACCAGCGCCAACACGCTCGGCGTATTTGCCGGCTTTGAGGAATCGAGCGATTCTACCGACCGGAAACTGAAGACCAGCCTTGGAAGAACGAGTAACGGATTTCGTAGATTTAGGCTTTCCACGGCCACCTTTGGTTGATCCTCCTTCCTTGCCTGCCATGTCGAACGGCGAAGTTTTTGAAACCCTAAACCTAGCGGAGGTGATTGAATTTACTGAGACGGAGGCTAACGAGAATGTGAAGGCTGAGGACGTAGCGTTGATTTGTTAATACGCGCATTGGGGTTTTAGGTTATATAGAGAGCGAGATTGTGTTCTGATTGGCTGAGATATAGCGGTGAGGATCGATGACGTGGATAATTTTTGAGGTTCCCGCCAAACCACTTCCCTGCTTCCCTCCTTTCGAAATACGATTTGTTTGATATTGGAACCAAGGAAAATTTAAATGGGTCAAGTAAATATTTGTTAATGAGAATGATTATTTTTAGAGTAAATTACCGGAAACCACCCATTAAATAGGTCATATTGCAAATAACCACCCGCTCTATCACTATTTACCGGAAACCACCCGTTAAACATACTCCGTTACCAAAAAACCACCAAGGGTCAGTATACCGTCAAATATCCGTTTTGTGGACCCCATTTTATAATAAAATAATATTTTTCTTTCTTTTTTCTGTTTTTCTATTTTAAAGATGTATTTGTTTCTCTTTTCTTATATTAATAATCTTTCGGCTTGCCTTACTCTGTACTTTCTCGGCCCTTCGGCTTGGCTGGTGTTTGTTGCTTGAGAACTCCATTGTTGTGCTGCAGAGTAAGCCCAAGTTTGCGTTGTCGAAGCATCGGTTGCTATCTTGGGTCTCTTGAATTCTATCAATTGACAACAAATATAATTTTTATTATTATAATCTTCTTCTTTTTTAATTCAAGTTTTAAAAATCATAAGCTTACCTTCCATGGATGACGTCATCAATGGAAAATTTTCCGCCGCCCCAAATCGAGAATGGGTTGTCGGCCCAACCACCACTGTCTCCTCCACCTTGACACGACCGCCGCAGTCATCGCGCAACCTCTTCACGGCGGAAGAATTGAAAGTATAATCTAATTGCTAATTTCCAGAAACCGAAAAAGACGAAGAAGCTGGAAAATTTACAGCAAAAGGATGACCAGAAGCAAAATGAGTTGAAGCAGAGCCATTTGATGCATTTCCTTATCTCTGTCAATCATTGGCATAATTACATTCGATGGCTCCAAAACCTCAGTTGCAGCCATGATTAACCTTTCTTCTTGATCTTCTTTCTTCGCCACCTTCAATTGCTGTTTGGGTTCTTCCGCTCATTATCTGCTAGGAGTTTTGATATATATATA
>BSUD01000007.1:238406-274470 GCA_033239045.1 Fagopyrum esculentum | reverse complement strand
ACAGCTTTAAAATAGAAAAACAGAAAGAAAAAAAAAACAAATACAGCTTTAAAATAGAAAAACAGAAAAAAAAAAAAAGAAAGAAAAATATTATTTTATTATAAAATGGGGTCCACACAACGGATATTTGACGGTATACTGACCCTCGGTGGTTTTTTGGTAACGGAGTATGTTTAACGGGTGGTTTCCGGTAAATAGTGATAGAGCGGGTGGTTATTTGCAATATGGCCTATTTAACGGGTGGTTTCCGGTAATTTCCTCTTATTTTTATTTGTTAGAATGTAGAGTATAAGTATATTTTATTTCCAAAAATAATATTATATGAAATTTTACGTGGGTGAACATAATTACTTGTAACAAATTACATAAAATGTTCTATTAACATACTATTAAGTTGTAAACAATAAAAATTGTATAGTATTCAATTCTAGCGAATAAATTTTATCATATAGATTGGAAAATTCAAATACTCAACCATTAAAGAATTGACTCCTAATATTTCATCAAATATATACATTTTCACTAACACTTGTATTTGATTGTATTAATATGGATATTTATTTGGATTATTATCCTAACATTGTAGGATTTTTTTTTCAAAATAATAACAAAATATAAATAATTTATGAGATTAGGTACGGAAAAAACTTATTCCAACGGGTTTTAAATGAATAACCCGTATTTTAAAACTGCGAGTTTCATTTATTTATTAAAAATAAAAATAAATAAATAACCCGTATTTTGTCACTACGGATTTATTTTATTTTTTTTTGAGAGAATTTGATGAAATATACCCCAACATAAAATTCATTAACTAAATACATAGGGCTACAATTTAATAACTAAATAACATCTTTTAATCAATAATACAATAATCTAATTAAAAAAGGTGAATAAGTGATAGAATAATGTACCTAATATCATTACTAAAAAAAAATATCACACAATTGAAGCATTTCATCCAAACACCTTTGTTTTAACCAGAGAGAAGTTGAAACTTCAATCCTTATTCCTTCTTGATTGAGCAATTGAATCATTTCATCCAATTTTTTGTCTAGCAAGAGCAATGTGGGAGAAAAATTCATGTAGTTTAAGTCTCAACCGAACTTCTAGGTGGAATGGAAGTTCAACACCATTCTTACCCAACGTCTAGAGAATAAGACGCCCTTGCAAAATTTAAGATATGTACAAGATATCACCATTTTCTTGATCATGATTTACATGAAGAGTATAAGCATGTACAAGCCATATATAAGAATCTCAGACGTTACCTAGTTACCTACAAGTAATATAATGATACATGTCTTACAATAATTTATAAAACTAGCATGTTACATGAACTAAGATTAATATAAGACAATAATACAGTAATAGGGATATCCAATAGTACAAGAAACTATCAAATACAGAAGAAAAATACATGATTGCAGCTACAAGATTTACAATAATTACCTTCATTCAACGATTTCATTTTGTAGAATTCCAAAGAGTATGCAACATACCTCTTTGATCGAGAAAATGAATGTTCAAGATGAAGACTAGTAGAAGACGGAGAGTAGTCACGATTCAGATCTACAAAAGTAATATTGAAGGTTTTGATATGTTGATTGCAAATTTATTCCGATAATCAAAATTATTAACTCATTAACAAAACACCTTCTTCAGTTAGAGAATATGGGTGAATTACAATGTAGTAATAAACACAAAATCTTGTAGATTCGTGTATAAGGGTAAATTAGTCTTAAAATTTCTAAAGAAACAATATTCTAACAAAATTAGTGAGGTGAACAAATACTAAACAAAGTTAATGATCTAATGATACATAGCAAATTTACCCGAAAAGAAATTAAACCCCACATATCTCCACCTTTATCTTTTGGGTTAGACTGTCATAAAAGACAATGATCTATATAAACTCGCTATATCAACATTTTATTCTCGATATTGGAAGTGTGATTGAAAAATAAATTTCTCAAACTCAATGAAAAATCGTGTCAACATGATTTGTCAATAAAAAGAAACTAAGTGTCATATATCTCAATTGAATAACCATCACCCTTATCCCGGACTCTAATCAATCTCTCCGACTCTTATCTACCCTTCAGATTCAATTGCCCTTGAGTTTGGCTACCATACGAGAGATTGAGATATACAAACTATTTATATCAATCGTTATCCTCGATGTAGAAAGCGAGACTGTCTCTATCAACCTTTTATTCGTAATGTGGGAAGTGTAACTGAAAATTGATTTTATGAAATTGAATGAAACACCAAGACCCTTCTCCTTGTATTCTATTCCTCGAAAAAATAAATCAAACGCCGTCTATCTATCGGTTCAATAGCCACTACCGGTATCTCCAACTTCTCCTACGTGAGATATGGGATTTGAAAATGAATTTCTCAAACCCAATGAAACGTCATGTCACATGAACTCTCCTGCCTCTTTGCCACCACCTCCATTTACCTTCCTCACGGCCTTTGAGTTTGTCTTATTTATTCGCTTGAACGTCTTCGTTTAACTTAGTCCTAAATTTAGAGCTTTGTTTTTTTCTATTTGGATTATGTATGGGCGCGTTCGGTAGCGGAAAATTCGGGGTTATCGGTGTTATTTGGGGAGTTTATTATGAGAGATTATTCCGACCGTTTCATAAAATCCAACTAAACTTGGATAGTCGGGATTGTTATTGGGATTATAATCCCCGAATAATCTCGCCCCTCTACTTAACGCACCTATATTAGCTTCATTTGTTTATTGAATATGTTGGAGTTCTCATTAGAATTGTGCAAATCTGGATCGTACCAAACACTACTATCCGGTCTTGAAATGTATCTATTAGAACCAGTCCAATCCCGGTCCACGATATTACAGTCCATACCTTTTTTTTTTACACTCTTAAAAAATGGAAAGGAAGTGGGCATGGTCTAGCTCCGGGTTTGACCCAGACCGTATTTAACCCGTTAAAAATATTTTTCTAAAGAATAAATAAAAGACAATACGGTAACAACCTGATCCGATCCAGACGGTTTGCACATCCTTAGCTCTCATGTGTTTCCTTTACAATCCAACAAAAATTGAATTTATACACATTGCTTCATGCACCATAAATCATAATTTAAAATCCTTATTTTTGAATTTGTTTTTCATAATTTTTTTTGGGTTGAATAATTGCAGTTTACAAGACATGAGAAAATAAACCATGGAACCAGAAATCGTTGTGTACTATGGCTTTACAAATCTACAGCATGTACAAGTTGAAATGCATCAAGGGAAACCAGCAGCCACGGGGACGAAATAATGCACACGATGTCCCTCCTTCATAAGTTAATAGAAACACAAATGACTATTAGCAGACCACAATGTCCAAGAACTTAACAGTCTTTTTTTCTGTCAGTTTCATATTGAATTGCCATCACACAGTTAAAACGAACATAGGGTAGGAGGTAGTGCGAATTCACCCTGCAAAACCAAAAAACCCGCAAAGGGTTGTATTAGCATCAATTAATAGGAAATCAGATATTGAACTATTGCATGCCAATGTGAGCTAGTGATCTGTGATCTGCATGCCTAAGCTGAAGCAACAAGGTTCATGCTAAAAGGCAATATAAGCGACTGGCTTAGAATAATTCAAAGAACAAATTATGCAAGTATATGCTTTATCAAGACTCCATCAAAGTGATGACAAGGGTTTTGCACATAATCAAGTTGAAAAGTCCTACCTTCTTCAGCAAAGGCAAACACTCCAAGCAACTCGTCATTTCCCATGTCTTCCTCAGATTCCTCCTTGGCACGGGGACTATTATTGCTATCCACATCAGTGACCACTTCCCCCATGTCAGCGCTTTCAACAGGTGAAGCTTTACAATACTCTTCTTGGAAAAGTTGTCCAAAATCTATCTGTTCCTGATAAGATTCCTCAACGGAGCCGCCATCAACAAGGTTCATGCTAAAATCAGAACGGTTGGAGCTAACCTGTGATATTTCACTGCTTCCAACACTATTTGATGACTGGGCTTCTTTGGGAACAGGAATTTCAGCTGTACCTATCTTATGTGCAAAAGAGGAAGAACTGTTTACAAGACAACTGTTTTGAGGAGGCGATATATCCATTGCAGAATTGTTAGTTGTAGCTGTACTTTTGTAGCTTTCAGGTACCCCTTGGCTGGGTAATGTAGAAACTGAAAACGAAGAACTTCTCTTCATATCCTTCTCCATCTGCGTAAGCGGAGCTGGTGAATAGGGCTTGAACATGTATGGCTGACTTGAATCAAGAAATGGTCCAGAGGTTGGACGAGACCCTGATTGAATTATAAAGAGCATTAGATACAGAGGCTTGTCACAAGATTGACTTCTAGTTTCTACACATTATTTTCTTACCATCTTCTGATCTCTGAACAGCTTTAGGATAGACCGGCTTCTCAGTGTAGAAAATAGCATCTGGAACATACTTCTCTTCAATCAAATGATTGTCTGGCGCATTCTGAAATCCATAACCTCTGAAAAAAAGAGTAATACACACTACTAATGATAGAGGTACTAGCGAAAATATTACATCACATAAGGGATAAAGTCTAGTGAGATTTCCACCTCTCAATCGAAACTTACATAAACAATATTCCAAATCAAGTAACGAGAAAGAATGATATACGACACACCACTATCCGGGCAGCCATAATTTTTTTATATTCCAGAATGATATAATATAAACATCAAGAGTCAAGAAGAGAAGCAGAATACTAAACCTGTCGCTCCAGTCAAATTGAACATCCTTAGAGTGACTGAAAACAGGCAACAAATCCTTCCACCTTATTTCAACCTCGTGATCAGGAAATGTCTCAATTTCAGTTTCACCACCAGACGAGTCCACATCTCGTCCCTCAAGACTCACGGTGTAGAAATATAGCTACAAAATATGCAAAACATAATCAGCATAAGAAAACACATCACAAAACAATCACATTACCTGCATTTAAGGTTACCTTAGATCTCTGCCAGATCGGAACCTTTCCGTAGTTCAGTTGGACCTCTGCATTGGAGAGGTACAAGTGAGAATGTTCCTGGAGTTTCACTGGGCCCTTCCCAGTATCATTATCTTCCGAGTCAGAACTATCGACACCCATCACAGAAGCATTTTTCCGCCCGAAAGTTATACCAGTTATACATTCCTCTCTCTCAGGCCAATCTGCCCTTCGACAAACATCCCACCACTGAACAGGATCAGACCTCACCCTTAGTTCATCCTCTTGCATGTGAACCATGGAGCCCGAACCAGTTTTCAGTGCTGTTTCATTTCTTTCTGCTCCTAATGAAGGGACCATCTCGTATTGAATAAGATGTCCTGAAGGAGCATACACAAGAAGGTGCTCTAGAGCATTGAGCTTTAAACCATTACGTTCGAAACCAGAGGATACAGAGCAGTGGAAAACAGCAGAGACAGCAGTAGATGCCACAGAAGTTGTCCCTGCTGCAGTTGATGCAACATGACTAACATTGGTGAGCCACCCGGAATTTCCCGTTCTTATTCTGCTAACTACAGAAGTAGTAACAGCAGCAGGCGGAGGTGCAGAAAAGGAATGCCGGCCATTGGTATATGATGATACATGCCACCATGGTAAAGATAACATGGGCGCAAGGTTAGGCCCATCGGCATGAAAATTTTGAGCTAGGCCAGATTCCCCACCGAAAGGGGAAATGACATATACATGACAAGTACCTTTGGACGAAACTATAGCCACCCATTGGCTATAGTTACTAAAACATATATCTTGAATAACCTGCACCAAAGAAAGTCCATTTTATGGATATTTTCTATCTTTAGCAGTAAATATTCTCTGCAAGAAAGAAAATGAAACAGAAATTAGAAAGTAAACTGGATAGTTCAGAGCATACAGCTGAGGTTATGCCACGATGAAGTTTGTACAGATGCACGTGAGAAGAAGTCCAATTGCGGCTTTGACTGTCTGATCCATTTTGCGAGCATGAAGGCATAATCCGGAAAATATTTATATTGTTTCCATGAATAGAAGCAGTTACCAACAATGTTCCGCTTGGATCAAAACAGAGAGCAGAAATAGGACTCGAATGTGCCCTAAATTGTGAAACAATGACTTTGGAAACAAAATCTTTCACAACGACCTGCAAAATAAAATAAAAATATACAAGAAAGGATGGTTAAAATACATGACAATCATGTCGGCAAACCACCTATTTATACTATGTAGCTATTTCCAGAGCATTAACTATATACCGAAAAGCTTCATGTTTTTCAGACTGAAATAGACCAAAAAGAGATATAATCAAGCATATGTGCTGATTTTCCAAGAAAAATATGTGTGGTGGTAGAAAAAACACAATGCAGAGAGATTAAAAACTCATAATAAAATGACTTCTCATATTATAAGAAACTAACCACTCCGGCATTATCCATCTCACTTGGATGTGCTGATCTACCAACTTGCCAGCCAGTGTTAGAAGACAGAGGAGAACTAGGACCGTCTGGAAGAAGCTCCTGACAGTATTTGGATAGTGTCTTGTATCCCATGTCCCCGAGGCTAATCAGTCCAGCTGCTAGCTGCTTGCTAGACTCCATTGCATACTTTGCAACCAAACTACCATTGCCTGGAGAAGATGAAGGACTAACACCCGGAGAAGGTGTTAGGGTTTGAGGACTTAGGCGCCCGGTATTTGTTGACAGTGGATTGTTGGGTGTATAAGCTAACCACCTAGGACCCACATCCATTGGGCCATAGCCAATATTAATCCCATGGATTCCCTGACCTCCTGGTTGAGGGACAGGATAAGTCAAAACACTGAATTTCTTCTCAAGAGTAAGAGCATCAAAGCAGTATATCTGCAAAAACAACCAAAGCAAGTCAAACAGAATACATATAACATTAAGAAGCACCTAATAGAGAAATACTGGATGGAAGAGGGGGAGGGGGTTGGCAACTCCTTGGATGAGTTAGAGTATCGAAGCAGAATATGTTCTTACTTTTGCTTAGTTAAATTGTACTGATTGATGTATTATAATTCTTTCTACAGATGATCCCATCACTAAATAATTAATTTATGAGGGAACTCTATGAGTGCAGATTGTTTCATACTGTTATGATCAACAATAAGAGAAGGAAGGAACCAGTAAACTAATCATATATCCAGCAAAGCATGAACCTGAGATGAAGCATTGTATGATGAGTATCCAATAGAAATTTAAAACTACCTGTGAAGCAAGCCCGACAGCAATGATACGAGGACTGCATCTAACCATATATACCGCTGATCGAAATCTTAGAATGTGGACATAATTGTGAGACCGCAATGTATAAAAACGAACATTAGAACTGGAGCGCATTTGACCTTCTGCAAAGCCATCTCCACTCACCGTGGGATCTGAGCCTTTTGCTTCATCACCTGCCACTATCAATATTAAGGGATGTGATGCTCTATATCCTTCATTATCTTCAGTCTTCACAGGAATAGGTTGTATTTGCATAAAAGTGCATGGATCATCTCTCCTTGAGGCCAATTCAGTTACATTAGCAGCATCTTCGACATCAAGTACTTGAAAACCATTTATGTAACCAAGTAGGAGAATATTCCGGAATGAAGATGGCCCAATTTCAAGTCTGTCAAAACAAGCCCAGAGAACCTAACACAAAATCCACGACTCGTTCAGTTGACCTCAATGAATACACTTTTAACAGATAAATAAGAACTCAATATAGTGGACATTGGGCGCTATGTCAAATTTTATCAAAAAATAAGGAAAGACCGAAAGAGTGTCAACTGTCAACTAGTGCAGTGCAGAATGACTAAGCAGCTATTTCATACAATCTCATATCTCATTGATCAGTAACAGTATCTCAACTAGCTGGCCCCAAGGAGCAACCTCAATGATAAAAAACAGTATCTCAACTTTTGTGGCATTTCAAAATCTCATCAGCAGAAATGGAGAAGTCAAACTGCGCCGGACTTCAAGTTTTAGCATCAAGTCTTCGTACCTTTCTATGACAGTTGAACTATCCCCAAGTGAAATATATCAAGCTCTTCCTTTCTTATGTTGCCAATTGCCAAGCAAAGAGTGTGATAATACCGGCCCAGTCTAAATAAGCAATTCCTTGGACAAGTCTAGCAAGTAGTAACTATCTTATACAATACTTTTACAGATAGAGACAGGGTCCTATATCAGTAAGCAGAATTTACAAAGGTGAAAATGGATACCAACGTTGGTGGCTGCTGCATACCTAATTTCATCTTCTGGATCCATTTCTCACTAATTTGTCCGATTGATATACAATTAATCCCGGAGATGGTACTTTCAAGCACATAAACGTTAAAATGGGGGAAACTAAGTCAAATCGAACCCCAATCACCACCAATCACATCGAAATGAACTCACAAAATCCGAGCAGGTGCATAAATCATTTTATCTACTTTATTATAAACTGAACATAACCAACACAATTGGTGATCCGTAGGCGATGGAGGTGAGTAGAGAGAGAACCTGATCTTTGCGGTCATCTGAGTCGGCGGAAATAGAAGCAGCAGCAGAGCGAACACCAGAAGAGACGGTTTTGATACAAGAGGATATGAACTTGACTGAGCTAGGAAGGAAGCCATTGGCAGCCGAAGAGGTTGTGATTGTGGTGGTGGTCTTCGGAGCCTTAGATTGGTGTCGTTTCATAATCCAACTGAAACCAGCAAAACTTTGTGGTTTTCTCTTCCCTCTCTCTTCACCGACAGCCGGATTCTAGCCGGAGAATTGCGATTTCCAGATAAGTTTGAGGCTGACGGAATCTCAAAGACGGTAGGGTGAAGAATTCATCATCGGCGACGGGGGTAGGTAGTTGGAGGATGAAGATGATTTGAAATTGACCTCAATCAATCTATACGGTTCGTTCCTCTTGTTTTGGTTTTCTTGCTTTACGTCAAGCCCCTCTTTCTCGATCCTCTGGAAGGGTATTTGTGTAATTAATTATGATATAAGCAAGTCTTGTAAGTTGTAATGACAGAGTTGTGAGTCATTATAATTGCCGCCAGTTTAATCCTAACTTTCGAAATACCTAACTTAATAAATTTGTGATTGACATTATTATCGGTCCTGTTTTTCAATCGTACGTACTCATTTCTTCACGTTACTTGTTTCTAAAATATTTCAACAAAATTATTTTTCTCTTGGACTAAAGCATTTATCAAATTAGCTATACGAATATTCTTTCCCGACCTTGAATAATGTGTGATAAAGTATTTTTCCAATATATTAATTTATACTTTTTTAAAAACAATATGTTGCTTTTTATAATTTATCCTACCCTATTTTGTTACTTTCACGCGTTAATTTAAAAAAAATGTTTGGTTCTAATTTACAATTATTATCACAGAGGGAGAATGATAAAACAATATGTTGCATTTTTGCTTAGCAAAGTTGTTTACTCATAAAATAATTGTCATCTCAATTCATCCATTATTTTTTTAAAGATATATTTATTTTAGTGGCTTTTTTGTGTTTTAACATATTTTAGTTTATTATTATTTGTGTTAATAAATTATATATATATATATATATATATATATATTATTTAATTTAATTGTTCGGTATGTATAAGGGCTATGTAAAAATAGCTGATCCGGCTAATCCGATCAACTAATTTGAAGTTCAATCCGAAAAAAAATCAGATATTGATGACCAAGTTCGATTTGAGAATATTTTTTGAATTATTGAATCGAATATGAATAAAGATTTAAGAATAAAGTCGGATAATATATATCTGACCGATTCTACTCGAATCGGATATCCAGATCAGGATATCCACCTGGTCAAAAAAATATCGGATATCCAAAAATCTCAATTAGGATCCTCTTTAATAAAATACCGGATATGCACACTCTAAGTATGTATCGATCCATAGATTAGAAAAAAAAAACAATAATACTTACATAATAAAGCTTACATTCACCTAACCCGTGTAACAAAAGTCTTAATTCACCGCCGCTTCATGAAAAAAGAAGTCACATGTTACTAATCAACAAGAGTTGTGGATAGCTTTTAAAGAATCAACTAATAATGAGGATAGTAATGGAATAAACCCGAAGTTGAGGGCCCATTTGACACTAGGAAAAAGGAATACATGATTAGTTGCAAAAGAGTAAAAACAGATAGGGGATTATAATGTAATTAAAAAAGATACATAAGGTTACGTCACGCAAGGGAATGCGAATATCTTAAACAAAGATGCTGAAGCAATCGGCGGATAAAAAATTTACGTTATTCGAGTCTGTGACTTTTGTGCCGTATTTTTGTGCAATGGGCCATAGATGGGCCGAATTTGGGCCACGAAAGACTAGACTCTAGGCCCATAATCCATCACGACTGTCAAACCACTTGCCTATCGCCATTGGAGTCCATGTTACGTACGTATGGTCGTTATGCTCCGTTTGTGTGGCTCAACTGATCAAACTATGTTCGATGAGTTCAATTTCTAAAGTTCAACATCACCGCCGGTCTGCCGATGCACCTTCAGTGGCGAAGTCGTTGGGAAATCTCGCCATGGAAACGGCGGATTTTTATGAAAATCGAGATTTTTCAGCGGACATTAGTTGATACGAAGCTCGAAATTTTCGTCTTATGACTTGGACGAAACTTGATCGGACATGGAAGCCAGAAGAGGAGGAAATGATAACGTCCGAGGCCGAGGTGATGTTCGTTTTAGATGTACATTTGATCTGGATACACTGCTATATGCCTTAGATGTTTGCTCAATCCGTCAGCCCTTCGAACTGTTTCCATCAGATTGTTGTCACTGTCACATTAATGTATTTTTCACTTGATTTTGCCCCATCCACTTTTTTTTATATATCAGAATTCCATCTGTATCACGTACCAAACCATTACTACTGGGTTTCCTCAGTTGTAGAACTTGAGAATGACATCTTTTTGTGAAGCATATTGTTAACCTGTCTTTGTTAAAGTATCTGAGAAAGAATCCCTAGCGATTATGACAGCCTGGATATTATTCCAAATGACGAGTAGACGATGATTCCTGATAATGGGTCACCATAAAGAAAAATAGATTACCACTAATTATTCAAAGAACTGGTAAACAATGTGAAACTCATGATTAGTCGCTATTTCTAAGGCTTACTCTTGTCAACCGAACGAATTTGTAGCAGTTCGTAGAAATTCATGGAGGAAAATCAGAACCAAGGAGACCAGATAACAAGGCATCTACTTGCTAGAGAGATTCAACATACAGACAAAGTAAGGGTCGAGGATCATTTGGCTGATGGTGGGGAAGAAAAGTCCGAAAGTTATGTTTCATCTGTCACTGGCGTACTTCTCTTCAGCTGCTTTATTGCCGTGTGTGGCTCCCTCAATTATGGCTTGGCTGTAAGTTTTTGAGTTTGATTTGCTTTACATTTTATACAGATTGGTGTATAGTTAAATTTGGATTGTCCATCTCCATTGTTGATTTGACAGTTGACTTAATCCAGAGTAATGTGTTTTGTGATCTGCTTTATATTTTTTCCATTCTTTCAGTTTGGTGGAAAAATGGCAATTTGGCCATTGCCTTAATCTAAAGTAATGTGTTTTATTCAGCTTTACATTTTTATCCTTATGTTCAGTTTGCTGGCAATCTGACAGCTGACTTAATATGGTATAGTCTTGTGTCTTGAGCTACAAATTATTGACAAAGATGAGTTCTGGTAGGAGAAAGATATAATGTGGTTTTGTACGTTTGTTAATGAATTTTGTAGGTTGGCTATTCCTCACCTGTGGAATCTGAGATCCTTGATGATCTCGGCCTTTCAACAGCAGAGGTAAACAAAAGTTAAGACATGATCCGTGTGGTAGTCATTGCTTCACCAATTTTCTCTTGTCTTTGTTAAACTAAAAGGTCTAAAGAGCATCTCCATCCAAGACACTAGGCTATCCCAATCCATATATTGGGCTGTTTCTTGGAGTTTCTATAATATAGAGGAAAGGATATTTTCGTTACAGAACCGATACATTTAGCAGGAACTTTGTCAGGGAAAATCTCTTCTTCAAGATACTTTTACTCACAATTCTCCCTATATTCACTTGGTTCTCCCACTTAATTATTCTTCCTTTTATTTTGTTCTAAGAAACTCTAACCTCAGATTTCAATTGTTGGGTTGGACATGCTCTAAGTGTTTCTTAATCATGTAAAAAAAGAAAAATAGGAAATATATGCTTGAATCTTACCCTGAGCAGAAGACCTTGATCACTACTGAGGAACTGAATGTGCTCAGCCTTCTTCTTGTTAATTCTAATTCCTAAAAGTTGTCTTCAAATGATGATTTCATGAATGGAATTTTTCTCTCCCAACATAGTAATATCATAAGAGTCATATGGACTTTTTTAAAATTATATGAATGTGATCCAAGTCCTACTGATTGTTTTTTCCTTTTCTGCAGTATTCACTCTTTGGATCAATTTTGACAATTGGAGGGGCTTTGGGTGCCATAGCATGTGGGGAGATGAGTGATTACCTTGGCCGAAGAGGGGTAGATTTTCTTTCTACCTTCGTAAATCTGTAATGAACAAGATATAATCCTTCAGCCCATTACTTTCTTGCTTACCCTATGATTCTTATTTCTAATATCGACTTGCATATAAAAACCAGACATTTGGGGTGGCTGATGTACTCTCCGTTACCGGTTGGGTTGCTATTGTAGCATCACAGGTACAATCCTATGCTTTAAATGGTCTGTAGTCTATAAACAGTCTGCCAAATAAAGCCTTAAAATTTTCTTCCTTGCTAATTTGGTCTGATTTGGTTTATGCTTCTGAAAGGGTGTTTTGCCACTGTATTTGGGTAGACTACTGCTGGGAATTGCACTGGGCATCACTTCTTATGTGGTTAGTTATATATATATATATATCCTATGCTTTAAAATGACATAATAGCCATAGTACACAGTTTACATACTGCTTTTTTTAACTGTGCTATGCAGGTTCCAGTTTATATTGCCGAAATTGCTCCCAGAGATGTCCGAGGTGGATTTGTAATTCTCCATATGGTAAATAGTGCTAGGTTCCCGGAATTTGTAATTGTGCAATTCGTTAGTATTTTGATCGTCTTTGTTTTGCAGGTCATGTCATGTGCTGGAATAGCTATTGCATATATACTCGGTGCATTAATTTCTTGGCGTGTCCTGGCTGCAGTGGGTATTGATTCTGATCATCATTCAGCTATTCTATGTTTGCATATTAAACTCCTAGATGGAACAACTGGTCCCTTTATTTCAACTGCAGGGATTTTTCCGAATCTTACTCAACTCATTTGCTTATTCTTCATCCCGGAGTCTCCAAGATGGCTGGTATGATTAAGTCTCTTCTATTTCGTGACAAGAACTATCTTTTCTTGTAGACCAAAATCAATAAAATCACAATGATTTTACTGCAGGTGAAGGCTCATAAGGTGAACAAACTTAAAGCTACCTT
This sequence comes from Fagopyrum esculentum, assembly GCA_033239045.1. Classification (NCBI taxonomy): domain Eukaryota; kingdom Viridiplantae; phylum Streptophyta; class Magnoliopsida; order Caryophyllales; family Polygonaceae; genus Fagopyrum; species Fagopyrum esculentum. Next base: position 261,007 of record BSUD01000007.1, on the reverse strand, counting down.
GCAGCGTCTTAGGGGATCAAATGCTAACATCTCCGTGGAGGCAGCTGACATCAAAGTATATATGTTCAATGCTTTTGAAATTTTCATTCATTTCAATGTTTTATATTAAAGATATCAGTATTCACTAATTATATGCACCTTAAAAGGAGTACACTGAAGCCCTTGAGCAGTCATCTAAAGCGAGCATCTTTGAGCTATTTCAATGGAAATATGCATACACATTAACTGTGAGTCTAGCTAATTCAGCACATGCAAAGCATTTGTTTTAGCTTCTGTTTTTGATTCGATATATACTATCTCCACTCCCCAGCATGATATGAGGTTATTCTACAGGTTGGTATAGGATTATTTGCTCTTTCCAAGTTGGTTGGATCAAACGCGATCGTTTACTATGCTAGTTCCATTTTTGAATCAGCTGGTTAGTTCATGTAGCCATTTTTCTTTTTTTACTATTTATTTCCACTGTGCAAAGTGATTAATTGTATAAATACATCCTTCCTTTTTATCTTGATAGGATTTTCGTCTACAGTTGGGAGTATTGTGATGGCTTTAGTCATGGTTCATCCTCTCATTATCTACTATTCCTGCACTTCTACTTCTACTTTTTCCCCCTGTTCAAGAAGCTCTCCTATAGTCCTATGCGAAAACCTTAATTTTGAGTTGTTACTTGTTACATAAAGTAAATGTCACAAATATACAAAAATAACACCATGCATACTGATTTTTCAAGCCAATGGCTCAGATATAACATTCTCACATAGGAATGGGATTTTAACCTTTCTTCACAACATCAAAATTTCTTTTGCAGGTGTTATCTGTTTCTATATCTTCACTCTTAACGGATAGATTTGGAAGGCGTCCTCTTTTGATGGTCAGATTTAAACCTTTTTTTCTGATTGTTGCAAGAGGATCAAACTATCCATAAAGCAAAAGAATGCTTACATTACAGGTTTCTGCTAGTGGGATTTGCTTGGTTTGTCTGTTAGCGAGCATTTCTTTCGTCTTTGAGGTTCTTTTGGACTATTTCTATATTTTTAAATTTTTATTTTAGCTATGCTTCACGCGCTAGTGCATGTACTTAATCAGGATCATGGTTGGCTTGAAGGATTTAGTCCCTATTTGGCACTCATAGGCCTCACGGTGAACATTCTGAACTGTACTTTGGCTCTATTTTTGCATGCTAGTTCGCGTGAAGTAGGACTTTTTTTTTCCTTCTTTTTATATATTTAATTTCTTAAAGATTTTTCATGCAGATATATTGTGCATTTTACGTGATAGGCATTGGAGGAATATCATTTCTTCTGATCTCTGAGGTATGAGTGCATGATATTGAATGCAAACGAGCACTTATTGACCTAGTTTGAAATTCGAATCATCCAGCCAAACAAACTAATTATGAAATAAACAAAAACCCAAACTATAAACAAATGGGCCTAGTTCAGTAGAGTTGTGACTAGTGAATTGTCATTTTCATTTTTCAGATTTAGAAAAAAAAAATAATGGAATTTTAAAATATGCTGTATTATAATAGTCACCTAAGGTCCCTAAAAAAAAAAAGTTGCTTCGGAAAATCTGTATTTAATACACCTTGTGAAAAACTGAATGTTTACAAAAGATTGAACGGGAAGGCAATATGCTAGACATGAATCTGACCGGTATGATCCAAGCAAGAAGATTCTTAGCATTTATGCTGGTTTTAATGTTTATAAATGCAGATATACCCTATAAGCATAAAAGGATTAGCAGGAAGTTTGGCTACTTTCGTAGGGTGGGTAACATCTTGGTTTGTTGCTTATGCTTTCAACTTCTCCATGGAATGGAGCTCTGCAGGTATAATATCCAAATGCCTATTTCCTACATACCATAAGTCTCAAATTTGACACAAATAACATTATAATCTTTGCATGTTTTCTGTGTTTGATGCAGGAACGTTTTTCATATTAACCGGCATGTGTGCTATCACGCTTTTGTTTGTGGTGAAGCTTGTACCCGAAACAAAAGGAAGAACACTGGAAGAAATACAAGCTTCAGTAAACCAGATATTCCGCAGTGATCATGGAAATCAGCCATGAAAAGATGATGGTTTAGAATTGTCACCCTTTATCAATTAAGTTGTCTTGTACGTATATTTGTTGTTCGTTTAACTGTTCCAGTTGTTAAACTTTCCAAAATTTCATTCTTGCAATCTATTGGTAGAACCCATATATCCAACTTTTGAGACTTGCATAATTCTGTCTCACATGGCTACTGAATACACATGTTCAGGTGCATGCCAACAGGCTACATCTATCATTTATGTATGCCCTTTGTCAAATGTTCTACTCCAAAAGAACTGAATTAGGTTGTATTTGCATAAAAGCAGAATATGTTCTCTTACTTTTGCTTAGTTAAATTTTATGGATTGATGTATTATAATTCTTTCTATAAATAATCCTATCACTAAATAATTAATTTACGAGGGAACTCTATGAGTGCAGATATATTGTTTCTTTTTTGGTGAGAAGAAGTGCAGATTGTTTCACTACTGTTATTATCAACAATAACAAAAGGAAGGAACCAGTAAACTAAGCAGGAGAATATTCCGGAATACATTTTTATTTTGTTACATTAGCAGCATCTTCAACATCAAGTACCTGAAAGTTGACCTAAAGATTGAACTCTATGCATGCCAACAGGCTACATCTATCATTTATTTTGTTTTGTGCATTAGGCATCAGAGGAATATCATTTCTTCTGATCTCTGAGGTACGTGTTTTGAAAATCTGTATCTAGTACATTTTTGTAAAAAACTGGAAACTGAAAGTTGACCTAAAGATTGAACAGGAAGCCAACTTGCTAGACATGAATCTGATCCGTATGATCCAAGTAAGAAGATTTTTTAGCATTTATGCTAGTTTTTACTGTTTACAAATGCATATATACCCTATAAGCATAAAAGGATTAGTAGGAATTTTGGCTAGTAGGGTGGGTGACAGCTTGGTTTTTCTTATGTTTTCAACTTCTCCATGGAATGGAGTTCTGCAGGAGTAAAAATATAATTTTTTACATGTTTTATGGGTTTGATGCAGGAACGTTATTCATATTAACCGCCGTGTGTGCTTTCACGCTTTTGTTTGTGGTGAATCTCGTACCCGAAACGAAGGGAATAACACTGGAAGAAATACAAGCATCAGTGAACCAGATGTTCGGCAGTGATCGCTGAAATCAGCCATGGAATGACAATGGTTTAAAATTGTCAGCCTTTATCAATTAAGTAGTCCTGCACGTTTATTTGTTGTGCGTTTAAATGTTGCCATTGTCAAACTTTTGAGGCTTGCATAATTCATGGTCTCACATGACTACATAATACACGTATGTTCAGGTGCATGCCAACATGGCTACATCTATCATTTATGTCTGCCCTTTGTTAAATGTTCTACTCCAAAAAAAGTGAATCGGTTTTAACTTGAGGAATATGAATCTCGAGGTTCTGTTACTTCGTGGCATCAGTCAATGATACTAGAGACCTAAGCACCCCTGGACTGACCTTGTCTGCTAGAGCGCCTTTTTCTGAGAGTAGTAGCGATTTCTCCTTGACGAGACTCTGCAACTTCTTCGAGTCAAAGTCTAGCCGTTCTTGATCTACATAAATCCAAAGGAAAACAATTAATCAGCATGTCCAAAAGTTCATAGGTACTATGGTCATAATACAACCAACTTCAAGTTAACTCGTGATATAAAAACTGTTGAAGAAGGGGTAGTACACAAATTATTTTTAGCTCAATCACAAAATTGATGGAAAAATAATTATGAGATATGCACCTTTCTCTAATATGGTATGAGCAGCATGAAAGGGGACACTAGCAAAGAGGTCAGATCCTGGGAACGTCATCCACATCTTCTCATTTGTGTCGTGGTTACCACAAGTTGTGCAAACCTCTCTTACCAATGGCTTTGTTCCAAGCCCCTCGACCTCTTTCATCAATGATTCAAACGGTGATGGAATACTTGTTTTTGTTGTTCGAGCCCTCTTCCTTAGTGCTGTTAATGCCTCCCTGTTCCCATTCCTTAACCTATCATTCTCAACCAACTGAATTCCACTATTAGAAATTTAGAACCACAGATATGTGTGAAAGGTTTCACATTTCTTGTTATTTGCTGTACTAAAAACTTTCTACATCAACCAACATGAATTTTCCAAATCTAAAGCGTTTGACCCAGGCAGAATGATTAGACCAAGTTCCTGGATCAAAGAGAACTGACACGAAGCACCTTGTCAGGATCCTTTAATCTTAAGTTTTTTGCTATCCGCAATACAAATCTATAGTTAGAGGGAGTTCCTGGATCAATAAGTGCTGACAAGAAGCACCTTGTAAAGATTACAATACTCTTAAGCATTCAGCCTTCCACTATATCAATGTGGTATTAGGATTTCTTATTTTGTAAAAACAACAAAGGAATTTGATGCAACTTTACCTGGTGTCTGGCCAAAAGCAGTTGCTCAGCTTCATACTCATGCTCAATCAAGCATTGTTGAAATCGATCCATATTTTCCTCCATGGTGGTCTATTCCTGATTCACCATCCAATAGAAATTTATAGTTGAAAAATTCTAGTTCAAATCCAATCATTCAATTAAAGAAGATAGGTATCAAGAACCTACAAAGATAGAGTTGTGATGGATGCATAAATCATGTCTGCAGATAAATCCCAGCCCCAACATGTAAATGGAAAAAGGCGCCATATTAAGACCTAAACATGACCCCCGACCCACTCAGAAGATACAGCATCAACGACAAGGGTCGAAACATCAAAAGTCTATATAAACTTCGGATGAGCTAGGATAACCTCTCACTACTCGAGGGGAAAAAAAAATAGACTTAATTTTCTCTATACAACACCTTCAGGCCATAGAGGCACAACACACTATCAACATCTGATGAGTTGTAGTTTGTAGACCCTGGACTTCGCCGAAGCACTAAATTTATGACAGCAAGTAATGGACAACATGTCAACATCTACATGGACAAATTGAGGATCTAAATTGATACATCTAAAGTTCTGATTAGTTGTAGTTGCAGCACAACAGACTAATCCACAGAGAACAGAAGAATAGACAAGGGCAAGGGGGCACAAACCTACAGGTTGTTGAAACGCAAGGCTAGGTGGCGCACAGTTTACAAGAGGAAGCAGAGAAGGATCGAAGGAGAGAGGCGAGGAGGCTGCTGGAGAATCCGAGTAGAAGCAGGCTTGACGATCAGCCGGAGAAGAGAACTGGCGAAGAAAGCTTGTCGGCGACCAGCCAGAGGAAGAACTCCCGTGCGCGGGCTGTGGTGGCAGTCAAATTCGGGCCTTTTTTCCCCAAAATAAACAATCCCCAATATTCCCCATTTCTCCTTATTCTCAGGCCCAAGCGGGTCGAACCGGTGCTGATCCGACCCGCAAAACTTCCGGATCACAGAATTTTACCAAAAACGGATAGGATATTTTTTTGCCAGGTATTTCCTATCAAAGACTACCTCAGATTGTTAATCTGTCTTTGTTGAAGTATATGGGAAAAATCTCTAGCGGCTAGCGAATATGATATGACAGCATGATTTTTTAATTTGAATGTTGACGATATGATTAGTCCTAATTATGGGTTATCATTAAAAATCAACTGCTAATAATGCAAAGAATTGGCAAAAACGTGAAAATTTTCTAACCTTTTTTTCATTAAATTCTCTCAAACTTCTCTAGCTAGCATTCGAAGCAGAAGGGACAATTCATGTTTGGTCTAGCTTGGCTGTTGAAAAAATACCTTTAGGTTGCTTCAAATGAGAGTTTAATGTCCAAAAAGACTCCGGCTTTGTTCGTGCTCTTGGTTGAAATTTACAAAAACCCATAATTCCCATGATTTTATTAGTGTGCGGTCGAAGATAAATACATCATTTTCCATAATTTGAATCCCATGAAAGCCAAGTTTCATCTCATAGGATGTGCAAGTGTAAGTATGCTATTAATATAAAAAAATGTTCCATTTCATACCCTACCATAAAATGTGCCAACCAACTAAAAATGTACTCTTCTACTCACTTCAAAATATCATCCCTTGATACTCCATTATTTATATTGCATACTCTTGTTACTTCATCAATTTGTACAGGTTCATTGAAAATCATGGAGGAGCAACGAAGCCTAGGGGAACAAATAACAAGGCATCTACTAGTTAGAGTTGGAGGGAGTCAATACACAAACGAAATAAGGGGGCTTAATCATTTGGCTCTTGACGCGGAAGAAAATCCCGGCAATTATGATTCATCTGTCACTGGCGTACTTCTCTTCAGCTCCTTTATTGCTGTGTGTGGCTCCCTCAATTATGGCTTGGCTGTAAGTTTTTTTAGTTTCATTTGCTTTAAATTTTAGACATACTGATGTACAGCTCAATCATGTGGAGGAATAAATGTTGATTCTTATTGTATCTTTGGTCTCAACTCTCAAGTCATGACTCGTCGTGAGCAATACTTTATTTACAAAGATGAGTTGTGATAGGAAAAAGATGAAATGAGGTTTTATTAATGACTCTTGTAGGTTGGGTATTCCTCACCTGTAGAATCTGAAATCATTGATGAACTCGCCCTTTCGACAGCAGAGGTAACCAAAACAGAATTTTGTCTTTAAATTTATGAAATGATTCCTGAGAATTCTAGTCACACACAAAACGCCACTTGAGGGTTTTCCGGAATTATTTTTGTAACACCATAAGAACCATTATGGACTCACGCTTTGAAACCTCTTCTGCAGTACTCACTCTTTGGATCATTTTTGACAATTGGAGGAGCTTTTGGTGCCATAGCATGTGGGAAGATGAGTGATTACCTTGGCCGAAGAGCAGTAGGCTTTTCTTGTTTCTTTATCTCATGATAAATGCTCAATGAAAAGGAGATAGTCTTATTCTTTTTATTAATCTTTACTTGAAAACAAAAAGCAGACGTTTGGGGTGGCTGCTGTACTCTCCATTGCTGGTTGGGTTGCCATTGTCGCGTCACAGGTAAAATCCTTGCATATGATTCTCAATCCTTCCTTGAAAAATTTGGTCTGATTGGTTTATGCTTCTGAAAGGGCGTGTTGCCACTATATATGGGTAGATTACTGCTGGGATTTGCTTTGGGCCTCACAGCTTATGTGGTTAGTTATAAATCCTACGCTTTACAATAACATAATGGCCATAAGTGGTTAGTTGATTTCATGACTGTCATGCAGGTTCCAGTTTATATTGCTGAAATTGCTCCCAAAGATCTCCGAGGAGGATTTGTAATTCTCCACGTGGTAAATACTACTAGGTTTCCGGTATGTGTAATTCTGTTGTTTTGTAGAATCTTGAACATCTTTGTTTCACAGTTCATGGGATGTGCTGGAATAGCCATGGCATATATGCTCGGAGTATTCATTTCTTGGCGTGTCATGGCTGCAGTCGGTACTGATGCTGATTCGGGCATTATTCAGCTTATTCCTCGTTTTCATATTAAACATTTTAACGGGATATGTAATTGGTTGCTGTATTTCAACTGCAGGAATTATACCGAATTTTTCTCAGTTCATTTGCTTATTCTTCATTCCGGAGTCTCCTAGATGGTTGGTACGATTGAGTCTCTTTTATTTAGTGACAAGAACATGGTTTACTATCTTTAGTTATAGATCAGAATAACATTGTCTTTACTTCAGGCGAAGGTTCACAAGGAGGACAAATTTAATGCTGCCTTGCAGCGGCTTAGGGGATCAAGTGCTAACATCTCTGCAGAAGCAGCTGACATCAAAGTATATATATGTGCTCAATGCTTTTGAAATTTTCATACATTTCAATCATTGATATTAGTAAGATATCAGTATTCACCGATTCTATCCACCTTGTAAGGAGTACACTGAAGCCCTTGAGCAGACCTCTAAAGTGAGCATCTTTGAGCTATTTCAAAGGAAGTATGCATACACATTAATTGTGAGTCTGGCTAGTTCTATAATTCAGCATGCATAGCACACGTTTTAGCTTCTTTGCTGATGACATAGCATGATATGAGTTATTCTACAGGTTGGAGTAGGAGTATTCGCTCTTTCCCAGTTGGTTGGAACAAATGGAATCATTTACTATGCTAGTTCCATTTTTGAATCAGCTGGTTAGTTCGTCAAGCTATTTTCTGTTTACATTTATGCAAGATGATGAATTGAAAAAATACAACCTTCCTTTTTTCTTCATAGGATTTTCGGCTACAGTTGGGAGTATTCTGATGGCTATAGTCATGGTTCATCCTCTCATAATCTACTTTTTTTCTGCACTTCTACTTAAAATTTTTGTATGTCTCCTACGTGAGAACCTTAGATTTGAGCTTCTATATGGAAAAATCAATAAACACATATATGGTGATATTTTTGTAAATATAAAATATACAAAATTAACACCATGCATGTGTAGATTGTACTACGTACTGATTTTCAATCCATTGGCTCACATTTAACATTCTCATATAGAAAGGGACTTTTGATTTTGAACTTTTAATTTCTTCCCATCATCTAAATTTCTTTTGCAGGTTCTATCGGTTTTTGCATGTTTACTCTTAACGGATAGATTCGGAAGACGACCTCTTATGATGGTTAGATTGAAACCATTTTTTGCCTTTTGTTTTTTTTTAATTTGAAAGCGGAAAGCGGTTCGAACCATTAGAAGGTGCGCTGTCTAGTGGGTCGAAAGGCTGAAAAAGAACGGCAAACGAACTAACCGTCATGAAGGACCACAAACAAAGGAGGAACGAAATACACAAAAATACATTAAGAAAACCAAAAAAGTTTTCAAGGGAAAGTAGGATGATCTAGCCAAACCTTTCGTCACAGGTCTCTGCAAGTGGGATTTTCTTGGCTTGTTTGCTAGCCGGCATTTCGTTTGTCTTGGAGGTTCCCTCTTCCAAATTCTTTCATTTTCACTTTTTTTATTTTTAAGTTATGTCTGATGCACGCTCTTAAACAGGATCATGGTTTGCTTCAAGGATTTAGTCCCTATTTGACACTCATAGGCCTTGTGGTGAACATTCAGAACTGAACTTTGCATGCTAGTTCATGTTAAATATGACTTTGTTCTAATTTCTGGATGGTTTGTTATGCAGATGTTTTGTGCATTTTATGCAATAGGCATTGGAGGAATATCATTTCTTCTAATCTCTGAGGTATCAAAATGAGCCAATTATCACTTGTCGACCTAGTTTCAAATTCGATACAACTTTTGCTGTTCTAAATGCAGATATACCCTATGAACATAAAAGGATTAGCAGGAAGTTTGGTTACATTAGTAGGTTGGATAACATCTGGGTGTGTTTCATATGTTTTCAACTTCTCCATGGAATGGAGCTCTGCAGGTATACGATGGCAAAAGTCTTAATTTTGCCATGATGAATAAAAATATGATCTTCATATATTTTATGGGTTCTGATGCAGGTACATTTTTCATCTTAACGGGCATTTGTGCCTTCATGGTTGTGTTTGTGGTGAAGCTCGTGCCCGAAACAAAGGGAAGAACACTAGAAGAAATTCAAGCTTCAGTAAACAAGATGTTCCACAGTGATCATTGACAGTGCTTTAGAATTGTCATCATTAATCAACTAAGTTGGCTTGTATGTATATTTATAATTTATGGGCTTTAATGTTACCATTGTCAAACTTTCCAAATTTTAATCTTGCAATCTATTGGTGAAACCCAAATGTCCAACATTTGAGACTTTCATAATCACATGCTCACCTAGCTGTGACTTTTTCTCAAAATTATTATTTTTATAAGTAAACTCGTTTATTTTATGTTAATTCAAAATTAACAATCACATATTAGATTATAATATTTTCTTGATATAAAAGCACTATTCAAAATATTTAGAAATAGGGATGAATTACTCACATTATTTGCTCATATGACAACTACACACGAGCACCATCACACCATGCCCCATGAGTCATTTTCATAGTTGGCATCTCCAATGAAGCATTCAACTTGCTAATAAAACCAAAAAGCAGTTGCTTAGCTTCATACTCATGCTCAATCAAGCATTGTTGAAATCGATCCATATTTTCCGCCATGGTGGCCTATTCTTGATTCACCATGCAATATACATACAACTGAATACTGATACATGCAGAGAAGGATCGACGGAGAGAGGTGAGGAGGCTGCTGGAAAATCCGAATAGCAGCAGGTTAGACGACCAGTCGGATAAGAGAACTACCGAAGAGATGTTGTCGGCGACCAGCCAGAGCAGAGTGCGCGGGCCGGGGTGGCAGTCGAAGTCAAGAGACGGAGAGATTTCAGAGGTAAAGAGAGAACCTCAAATTCAGGGCTGTTTTTCCGCAAACTAGTAAGCAATCTCCATTTCAATATGCCTCATTCCTCCTTATTCTCAGACCCAAGCGGGTCGAAACGGTGGCGACCCGACCGTAAAATTTCTGGATCATCGGATTCTGTCAAAAACGGATAGGAAAACTTCAAAATGACACGTTTTTGTGAACTCCAGATTGTTTATCTGTCCTTGTTGAAGTATATGGGAAAAATGAAAAATCAATAGCGGTTATGTATGACAGCAAGATTTTTTTTGTTTGAATGTTGACGATATGATTAGTCCTAATAATTGATTATCATAAAAAAAAACCTACTACTTTTTTTTTTGTTAAAAAAAAAAACTAGTACTAATAAGTAATAATGCAAGGAAAAGGTAAAAAACCTGAAATTCTTCTGACCTTTTTTTCAAACAAATTCTCTGGCTAGTATTCGAAGCAGAAGGGACCATAAATGTTTGGTCTAGCTTGATTAATGATAAATACCTTTAGATTGCTTCAAATGAGAGGGGCCTTGCTGTTAAACAATGTTTCATTTACTGATTTACATACACTACACGTAAAAATTTGCCAACTAACTCAAAATGCACACATCTACCTACTTCAGTATATCATTTCTTGATACTCCATTATATATATTGCATAATCTTGTTAGTTCATCAATTTGTATAAGTTAATAGAAAATCATGGAGGAGCAACAGAGCCTATGGGAACAAATGACAAGGCATCTACTTGTTGGAGGGAATCAATACACAAACGAAATAAGGGGCCATAATCCTGGCAATTATGGTTCATCTGTCACTGGTGTGCTTCTCTTCAGCTCCTTTATTGCTGTGTGTGGCTCCCTCAATTATGGCTTGGCTGTAAGTTTTTGACTTTGATCTGCTGTCAATTTTAGAGATACTGGTGTACAGTTCAATTCAATTTGTAATGTTGATTCTTATTCAAGTTTGATTGATATACAAACAAAATCAGCTGTTGAAATGTGCTATAGCGTTTCTACACCCATCATTATTTTTTTAATGTGATACCAAAAAAGGGTGATAGAGGAAGTCCTATGTTTCATATATTGACTCTTGTAGGTCGGGTATTCCTCACCTGTGGAATCTGAAATCATTGATGAACTCGCCCTTTCGACAGCAGAGGTAACCAAAACAGCATTTTTTTTTTCTTTTGATTTTTATGAAATTATTTCTGAGAATTTTAGTCACACCCAAAACACCACCTGAGAGATTTTTGCTGAATTATGTTTAAAAGCATGTTTAACCTATATGGTGTAAGATAAAAGTTGGTAGTCCCCAATTAAAGCTTTCATGGATGCAATCTTTATTTCTCTCCAATCACAATAACACAATAAGAACCATAACAGACTCATTCTTTTGAAACCTCTTCTGCAGTACTCACTCTTTGGATCATTTTTAACAATTGGAGGAGCTTTTGGTGCCATAGCATGCGGGAAGATGAGCGATTACCTCGGCCGAAGAGCAGTAGGCTTTTTTGTTTATTTATCCTATGATAAATGCTCAATGAAAAGGATATAAATCCAGTCTTATTCTTTTCTTACCATATAATTCTTAATCTTTGACTTGAATACAAAAACAGACGTTTGGGGTGGCTGGTGTACTTTCCATTACTGGTTGGGCTGCCATTGTAGCATCACAGGTAAAATCCTTGCTTATGATTCTCGATGATTTTTATTCCTTGACAATTTGGTCTGATTGGTTGTTTATGCTTTTGAAAGGACATTTTGCCACTGTATTTGGGTAGATTACTGTTGGGATTTGCATTGGGCCTCACAGCTTATGTGGTTAGTTATAAATCCTAAGCTTTACAATACCATAATGGTAATAAGTAGGTAGTTGATTTCAAGACTGTGCCATGCAGGTTCCGGTTTATATTGCTGAAATTGCTCCCAAAGTTCTCCGAGGAGGGTTTGTAATTCTCCACATGGTAAACACTACTAGGGTCCCCGTATATGTAATTCTGCTGTTCTTTAGAATCTTGAACATCTTTCTGTTGCAGTTCATGATATGTCTCGGAATAGCCATGGCCTATATACTCGGAGTATTCATTTCTTGGCGTGTCCTGGCTGCAGTCGGTATTGATGCTGATTCATGCATCATTCAGCTTATTCATTGTTTTGATATTAAACATCTTAACGGGATACTGGTCACTGTATTTCAACTGCAGGGATTATACCAAACTTTTCTCAGCTCATTTGCTTATTCTTCATTCCGGAGTCTCCTAGATGGTTGGTACGATTGAGTCTCTTCTACCTAGTGACCCCCAAACATGCTTTACTATCTTCTTTTCATAAAGATCAGAATAACATTGGCTTTACTGCAGGTTAAGGTTCATAAGGAGAACAAATTTATTGCTGCGTTGCAGCTGCTTAGGGGATCAAGTGCTGACATATCGGAAGAAGCAGCTGACATCAAAGTATATGTGTACAATGCTTTTGGATTGTTCATTCATTTCAATCACTGATATTAAGATACCAGTATTCACTGATTCTATCCACTTCAAAAGGAGTACACTGAAGCCCTTGAGCAGACCTCTAAAGTGAGCATCTTTGAGCTATTTCAAAGGAAGTATGCATACACATTAACTGTGAGTCTGGCTAATTCTGTAATTCAGCATGCAAAGCATGCGTTTTAGCTTCTTTGCTAATGCCATAGCATGATATGGGTTATTCTACAGGTTGGAGTAGGATTATTTGCTCTTTCCCAGTTGGTTGGAACAAATGGTATCATTTATTATGCTAGTTCCATTTTTGAATCAGCTGGTTAGTTCATCAAACTATATCCTGTTTATATCTCCATTATGCAAGATGATGAATTGTATAAATACAACCTCCCTTTTTATCTTGATAGGATTTTCGTCTACAGTTGGGAGTATTGTGATGGCTATAGTCATGGTTCATCCTCTCATAATCTACTTTTTTCTGCACTTCTACTTAAACATTTTGTATGGCCCTATATGAGAACCTTAGATTTGAGCTTCTATATAGAAAAATCAAGAAACACTATGCATGTGTAGATTGTACCACTGATTTTTCAATCCAATGGCTCACATTTAACATTCTCATATAGACAGGGGTTTTGAACATTTCCTCCCATCATCTAAATTTCTTTTGCAGGTTCTATCGGTTTCCGCATCTTTACTCTTAACGGATAGATTCGGAAGACGGCCTCTTTTGATGGTTAGATTGAAACTATTCCCGCCACTATTGCATAATGCTCAACACTTCCCTAAACCTTACATTACAGATTTCTGCAAGTGGGATTTTCTTGGCTTGTCTGCTAGCCGGCATTTCGTTCATCTTGGAGGTTCTCCCTTCCAAATTCTTTCATTTTCAGTTTTTGATTTTTTTTAGTTATGTACTCATGTCTGATGCATGCTCGTTAACAGGATTATGGTTTGCTTCAAGAATTTAGTCCCTATTTGACACTCATAGGCCTCTTGGTGAACATTCTGAACTGTACTTTGAAATTTGAATGCTAGTTCATGTTAAGTTAATTTCTGAAGGCTTTTGTTCTGCAGATGTTTTGTGCATTTTATGCAATAGGCGTTGGAGGAATATCATTTCTTCTGATCTCTGAGGTATAACACTCAACCAATTAGCACTTGTTGAACTAGTTTCAACTTCAATGTCACTTTTGATGTTATAAATGTAGATATACCCTATGAACATAAAAGGAGCAGCAGGAAGTTTGGCTACACTAGTAGGGTGGATAACATCTTGGTTTGTTACATATGTCTTCAACTTCTCTATGGCATGGAGCACTGCGGGTACGTTTTTCATATTAACCGGCATTTGTGCTCTCACGGTTGCGTTTGTGGTGAAGCTCGTACCCGAAACAAAGGGAAGAACACTGGAAGAGATTCAAGCTTCAGTAAACAAGATGTTCCACAGTGATCATTGACACTGCTTTAGAATTGTCACCCTTAATCAATTTAGTTGGCTTGGATGTATATTTATAATTTATGGGCTTAAATGTTACCATTGTCAAACTTTCCAAATTTTAATCTTGCAATCTATTGGTGAAACCCAAATGTCAAACATTTGATATAAAAGCATTTTAGAAATAGGGACGAATTACTTGCATTATTTGCAAATATGACAATTACACACGATTCACACCATGCATGCTCCATGACGGGCCATGAGTCATTTTCATAGTTGAAAATTCTCCAATCACGCATTCATATATCTGCTGCAAGACACGTATGGAAACTCAATCCGCCACGGAAGCCAGTTAGCGGAGGAGAAGAAGGTAGCGTACGATAATTTCATCTGAGGTTTTTCTCCATCTCGCTTTGCTTTCGATCTGACTTAACCTTTTCTCGAATCTTTTAATACATCTCCACACGTAACTTCTATTTTGATTGGTCATACTACGATTCCTGCACCAAGACTTTGTCCTTTTTGTTTGTCCTTCCGTGTACACTTTGAACAGTTTCCATCTATTTCCTATCAACATCACTGTCATCGTCTGAAATTCATTTCTACAATGTTGACATGAAAAATAATATCTTTCATTGATTTTTGAATATTATATCACTCTCTCCAACTTTGGGAGAAAAAACCCTCTAGTACAAAACTAATTTTTCTGCTGTGCTTGGTTGATATGTGAGCCACATCTTGTGTTTTACTGGTTCTTGATCTTTGTTTTTTCTGGGGGGATAAATTTTTTTGGTATTCTTTCAAGCCCGCTATTCTAATCTACTTACCACAGATACAACTAAAAGTTCCATAGAAGCTCGAGTATACACAACGACGTAAGTCGTATTGACAAAACATGCTTACTACCAAAAAATTTGCTACCTACAAAAAAAAAGTGATTTAAACTTTGCATTTACAGTAGAGGCAAAAAATAATACAGCAACTCAATATTTTTTTATTTCTTACTATTCTCCACTGTTTGTATTGCTTATTCGTGTTCAATCATCATTTTGCATCAGCTCATAGCAATTTATGGGGGAGCATCAGATCCCTGGAGAACAATTAACCAGGCATCTTCTTGAGGGAGAGAGTCAATATACAGAGGAAGTAAGGGGTGAGCTTAATTCTGCTGTCTGCAGGGAAGAGAAGTCTGATAGCTATTTTTCATCTGTCACCGGCGTACTCCTCTTCAGCACCTTTATTGCAGGCTGTGGCTCCCTCAATTATGGCTTGGCTGTAAGTGTTGGAGTTTGAATTTTTTTTTTTGTTGAATTTCAAACTTTGGTCTTAAGTTTTATTGGTAGTTTAAGGAAAAGGGTGATCAGGTGAAATTTTTTCATGTCACTTCTCCTGTTTTTGAGCCTGGAGCTCAAGAAGACGGTAAGGTTATCTTTTAGAAGCTAATAAATCATTAAGTTAGGCAAGTTAATCTGACGACTAGAAACTTACTAACCTTGGGATCATTTTTAATAGGGTGGTAAATGAAATCCAATGGGTCATGTAAGATGATTATTAATTTATGCCATCAGCTAAGAGTATGTTCATTTCCCATATCCTGATATCATATATGTATATGGATATCAATGATATCTATATGAGATTGATATCTAATATCTGATATCTTTGTTTGGCAATATGGTGAAGTATATCAGATATCAACAAACTCGGTATCCAAGTTGTAAACCATGTCCTCCACATCCTCATATATTCAATAGAGAAGATGTTTGTAAAAAAAATAAGTAAAGTATGTAGATATGAGTATATCACTTTGATATCGATATATTCAATTACTAAACACGGATATCATATACATGATATCCATATCCATATCCATATCTGATATCATGATATTGGAAATGAACATGCCCTAAAATTGTTAAGTTCCGGTGGAAAACTGAAGCTTGGTTGATGAATGTTTTAGGTGGGATATTCCTCGCCTGTTAAATCTGGAATCATGGATGATCTCGGCCTTTCCATAGCAGAGGTAATCAAGATATTCTTTTCCCTTGCAGTTTTAGTGAAATTATTCCTTAAAATTTCAATCACCTGAGAGAGTTTGCTGAACTCTGGTATATTTTTAATGATAGATAAAAAAAACCTGTAGGCTGCAAGAATAGATCATATGCTGCAGCCTGCAGCAGAAAATCAGGATCCACATTCTAGGGAACTTTTTGTAACTATATTGATGTATTCCAACTCATATATGATCACTTCCTCCTCATTTGCAGTATTCACTATTTGGATCATATCTCACAATTGGAGGGATAGTAGGTTCAATAGAATGTGGGAAGATGAGTGATTACCTTGGCCGAAGAGCGGTGGGCTTTTTTCTGCCTTTAGCCTATGATAAACTCACAATGAAAAGGATATATTCCAGCCTCAATCTTTTTTAACCATATGATTCTTAATCTCGACTTTCATTCAAAGAGCAGACTTTTGGGGTGTCCGATGTATTCTCTATTGCTGGTTGGTTTGCCATTGTAGTAGCAGAGGTAAGCTCCGTCTTTGTCAAACCACCATTATCGAATTTTCTTCCTTGTCAATTTGGTCTGATCAGATTTGTGCTTCTAAAGGGTGTTTTGCCACTATATCTGGGTAGGCTACTGCTGGGATTTGCTGCGGGTCTCAGCAGTTACATGGTTAGTTACAATTTCTATGTTTCACATTGAGGCTATATAAAACTAAAAGCCTTACATAATTAAGTTGTCAAACAAAGCTTAGCTGTAATTGAGGTAATAGGCACTTTATGCCTCACTTTCTTAATTTGCAATGCAGGTGTCTGTTTATGTTGCTGAAATCACTCCTAAAGATATCCGAGGAGGATTTGCAGGTCTGCATACGGTAAATACAACTTGATCCCCGGAGGAGTTATTTGATTAGTAATTCTTCAATTGTGTCATAACTTTGAAGTTTAAGCTATTGTGCAGTTGATGTTATGTTCTGGAATAGCAATGGCATATATACTCGGAGTCTTCATTTCTTGGCGTTTCTTAGCTGCATTAGGTATTACTTCTTTTCCTCATGCATTAATCAACTACTCAAGTTTTGCAAACTAAGCACCCACTTGACCCTTAAGTTCATCTGCAGGGATTATTCCTAATATTTTGCAGCTAATTGGCTTGTTCTTCATTCCAGAGTCCCCTAGATGGCTGGTATGTTCAGATCTATTATTATTTAGTGACTAAATAATGGTTTACAGCTTCTTCTTGCTGAATAAAATTGTCTTTATTTTTACTGCAGGTGAAGGTTCATAAGGAGAACAAATTTAATGTTGCCTTGCAGCGGCTGAGAGGACCAAGTGCTGATGTCTCCAGAGAGGCAGCTGAAGTCAAAGTATATAGGCTTAACATTTCTGAAATTTTCATTTATTACAATTTTTGACATTAAGGATATCATTAATCATACCCACCTTAAAAAGGAGTACACTGTAGCCCTTGAGAAGACCTCTAAAGTGAGCATCATCGAGCTATTTCAAAGGAAATATGCATACGGATTAACTGTGAGTCTAGATGATTTCTGTATGGAAAGCATTCATTTTGGCATATCTCAACTATATATTTACAATCTCCAGCATGACGTGAGGCTAATCTGCAGGTTGGGATAGGGTTGTTTGCTCTTGTGCAGTTGGATGGAATACCCGGGATCACTTTTTATGCTAGTTCAATCTTTAAATCAGCTGGTTAGTTGGTCAAGGATTTTACTGTATATTGCTTTTACTACCACAACGCGAAATGAAAGCACTGTTTTTTTTCTCTTTGTAGGACTATCAACTACGCTTGGAAGTATTGTGATGGCTATAACTAAGGCCCATGGTCCATCATCTCATAACCTACATTTCCTGAAATCCTAAATTTACAAAAACACACTATGCTTGTGTACTAGCTAATAAGGTTGCTCATTCTCTTGCTTTTTCTAGCTTGACGAGGTTTGTTTTTGATGACATGTCTATGTGTCCTCTTATGGTCTTTAATGTGTTGTAGGACTATTTACAGGTTTAATATAGTTGGATCAGTTTTTCAGTAAAAAATTTCCCATATGATAGAGGACTGTCATTTGAAAGACGGACTCTTTTGCAGGTGCCTGCGGCTTTTACATCTCTACTCTTAGTAGATAAATTTGGAAGACGGACTCTTTTGATGGTTAGATTTCAAAACTTGTTGCATTGTTGCATTATGATGAACACATCCCCAGTCCTCAAGGCAAAAATGCTTACATTTCAGGTATCTGCAAGTGGGCTTTGCTTGGCTTGTCTGTTGTTGGGCATTTCATTCGTCTTGAAGGTTATTTTCGGTAGATTCTTTCCATTTTCACTCTCGAGTAGTGGCTGCACCCGATGAATAATTTGATGCACTTAACAATGCAGGATCATGGTTGGCTTGAAGGACTGACTCCTTATTTGGCACTCTTAGGCCTCTTGGTCATCAATCTGAACTCCATCGGATTTGTTCTTTGCATTTTCAGTGTTTTTAAGGTTAACATAATTTTGATTCGCAAAGCTTTCTTCTCATGCAGATGTATAGTGCGTGTTATGCTATGGGCATGGGAGGAATCCCATATCTTTTGATTTCAGAGGTATGACATGAAATTGGCTTTTGTGATGCTCATTAGATTCTTAGGCTGTATTATTCAGTTCAATGATGATAATTACAGATATACCCCATAAACATCAAAGGGTTAGCAGGAAGTGTGGCTACTTTTGTAGGGTGGTTGACATCTTGGTTTGTTTCTTATACTTTCAACTTCTTCCTGGAATGGAGCTCTGCAGGTATATAAACCTAGCTGCCTGCCTCTACAGATTTTTCACTTTTCAAATCAATTTAGTTCAGAATATATTATCGGATTCGATGCAGGAACATTTTTCATATTGACTGGCATGTGTGCTTTCACGGTTGTGTTTGTGGTGATTCTAGTACCCGAAACCAAGGGAAGAACCCTTGAAGAGATACAAGTTTCAATCAACCAGATGTTCCGGAGCGATCATGAAAATCAGCGTTGACACCGATAGACCAAGTTAGCTTGTACATGAGGATTTGAATATTATGAATATTGTCAAACGTGTCCAAATCAAGCAACTTACCTCAAGAATGATCCATTGGATGATTTTCTTTGTAATTGCCATTTTTATAAATATAATGCAATAATATATCCTTGAATCTATTTTCTCTGTAAAAACAAGATTTTCTTATAACATAAATATTCAGTTCAAAACTAGAATAATATCAATTTCCAACTTCCAAATATAGATAATATAACAAAAAGGTAGGAAGCAAAAGAGTGGTCCATTGGAGTTCTTTCATAACACTTACTGTAGTTGTTGAACCTAAACATACGAGGAAACAAACACCATATTACAAAATGACACAAAAAACGCAATGCTTGCACTGGTAACAGATTCCAGCTTAGAACAGCATACATGAGCAAAAGACACTTGTCAAAGTTACTCCGGGTATTCAAATCGGATCTTAGGAGGCAAAGCAACACCCTGTGAGGTTGGGAAGCTGTATTCATCCTTCTCTTGATGAGTTTGTGCAAATACCTGATCATTTTCACAAGATGGACCAGTACCTTGGTCGCTTATAATCTTCTTCCAAACTGACTTCCTATA
This sequence comes from Fagopyrum esculentum, assembly GCA_033239045.1. Classification (NCBI taxonomy): domain Eukaryota; kingdom Viridiplantae; phylum Streptophyta; class Magnoliopsida; order Caryophyllales; family Polygonaceae; genus Fagopyrum; species Fagopyrum esculentum. Next base: position 241,136 of record BSUD01000007.1, on the reverse strand, counting down.
GAAAAACAATTCTTGATTCCCGTCTTCACCTTCTGTAACATAAAAGTTGGTTTTATAATTGAGGTCACGATACTTGAAAAAAACCAAAAGATCCACCTCTCAAAAAGCCTAGACCTCAAACTGTCACTGACACATTTTTTTGGAAGAATTGGAAAGTCAGACATCTTCAATTTTGACATGCATTGCTTTAGAGTGAAGCTTTCAAATCTTTGCTGTCTAACAAACGCACTAATGTTTGACCTCAACTTTCTAGTTGCAGAGGAAGAACATAACAGATCTCCAGGAAGTATATTCTGACATGCAGCATATACAAAAAATGTCACTTGATTTGTTGTGTTGTAGCTGGCGGAGTCGGTTGGAATAGGGCAGTGTTTGTCTAAAAGGATTTCAAACTTGCAATTATATGCTCTATAGTGGAGGTTTTTGAGATTCCTTCGAAGAGATGTGTATCTGAATCAAAACAAGAGTATATCAGAATGGTTTTATACAAAGAATAGAAGTCAGTTGTGCAGATGAATAATAAAGTAAGCACATTACAAGCAAGTGGAACCAGAAGACTGAGATCTACTGGTATGAGATGTGATGCTGATATTTGGCAAAGCAAAGATTTGCTTGATGACAATATCTGATGCAGCTTTACTTCTAAATAGAATATCTATATAGATGTAAGAAGAAAAGCATATGAACTTCAAAGTGAAAACCCAAGTAAAAGAGTACGTGAGAAATATAATAAAGGATACGATTCTTTGGCAAAAGCCGATCTGAAGACTCCAGGTTGTAGAGTATCGATTTTCTTGTGATATTGGCATATTGGGGTATTTTGAATGATGATTCAAACACGGAACACCTTGAACAGCTGATGGGTTCCTGAACCAGTTTCCTCCTTTTCCCCATTGTTGAAGAAAGAGATAAGAATGAAGTATTTGGTAGAATAGAAATGATGAAGATTTTTGGGTTTATGAGCCGAGGGAAGTTTACTTTTTAAGATGAAGGATCTGGAACACGAAAACAACGTTGGTGACCTTTCGGATCCTCTGGTAACTTTTTATATCGGCTTCTTTTTTATTGGTCCACGTGTTATTCTTAGTGGTCAATAATTTATTTGATGTTTTTTCTTCATCCTCCAAAGTTGTAGGCTTGCCTCTTAACAGGCAATACACATTCTGATGATGAACTAATCCAGAAAACTACATGATTCAATTGAAATTTTAATTAAGATAATGCATGAAAGATACGGCAGGTTGATGGAGCTGGAGATAAAAAGCATTCAGCTTTTGCTGCTAATTCTTCTGATGAAGAAATGGGTGTAAAATTGAACACTTAGGTTTGGGTTCAAGAGTAAGAGGAAAAGATCTCTATCAACACTTTTGCTCAAGTAAATATCTGCAAGTGACAGTGCACCAATTGGTTCGTCGCTGCAAACAGATTCTGGTTTCAGTTGTCCTTTGTTTAAAGAGCAGCTTGAAGATCCCATGAATGAGACCTCATTAAATGCAAGCAGCTCTTTAAACAATGCTGTTACTAACAACATTGGTCACGAGTGTATAGGGAAAGGTCCGGATCCGTGCCTTTTGCGCAAGCAGATAGTTCATCTTTATCAAACAACTAGTAAGCATGAGTGTTATCAAGTTATTTCAACAACAATATTAATGGACAGCAAAATCATGCATTCTGTAGTTGATGCTAATAGATTAGCATGATCTCACCAAATGCAGATGCATCAAGTTCTTTAGATACATAACTTCAAAATAACGAGGGTTCGATCACTCTCTTCGTGCCCAGCATAAACCTACAACCATACAAAAAGTAGGATGCCAAAGAGTGAGTTGAGTTTTTTCATTACACTAACCAAGTAACCATAGCCAAGGCGCGTATTTCAAATTCAAACGGAGGGTTCAAGTTTCACCACAACACAAGCAATGCTGTCATCTGCCAGATGAAGCGTGCGTGTTAATGTAGGTTCTTCAAGCTTGACATGCTCTTCAAGCTTGACACGCTTGACATTCTCTTCACGCTTGACATGCTCATCAAGCTTGACATGCTCTTCAAATTTGACATGCTCTTCACACTTGACATGCTCTTCACATTTGACATGCTCTTCACGCTTGACACCCGTGTACATATTCCTCGTCCTGCGGGGCGGACGAACTCTTTCAGCTTTCTTCTTACCACGTGAGTCCTTCTCCGAGCCAGAAAATAACCACTTTGTGAACAAATGTCCAGCCGGAAGACCAGTTACCTGGTTCCATCTGCCCTCAGGACCAAGCAAAAATATGGACGTGTGCCATAGCAGATGAAACATTAGTTCTTCCCCAATCTGTAAATATGCCATAAGGGTCATCAGTCAAGTTAAGTATTCTATAAACATATCATCTCAATAGTCAATAGAAACAAATTGGTGTACCCTTTCTAAGAGTAAATTCGACGCTGAAGTATTCAGAAGGTCGGCACTGGGGCTCCAATCCTTAAACTGTTATAAAAACCAAAATAGAGGTCATATTTTAGATTCTAACCCAGTCTAGGGTTTATCAAGACTCAAATAGTCAAATGATATCCTACAAAGCAGATACAATAAGAAAAGATTAAACCTTGCGAGAGCCAAGACATTCACTTATCACGTTCGTAGTAATAGGATCAGGTAGCTCAGACGAGAATTCCTGAACGCTCCTCTTCAGGATCTAAATATCACACAAAATAGAAATGATAAAAAAAAAAAAAAAAAAAAAAAAA
>BSUD01000007.1:146737-236901 GCA_033239045.1 Fagopyrum esculentum | reverse complement strand
AAAAAAAAAAAAAAAAAATTTTTTTTTTTTTTTTTTTTCGGGACACGTGTCGCCCTGCGGTACGGCCGTACGGCCGTACCGCAAAAAGAGGGCCGTACCTGAATAATTCTCTAATAAATTAAGTAAAATTAAACTCTATACCCATTTCCCCATTTGTTATTATCTATCCATTTTTTATTAATTTTTGTATTAGATTTTAAAATTAATAAATTAAGTCAAAATAATTTTTCAAACAAAAAAAATTTATCTAATCTAATTAATGTAGGGGATTTCTTATAAAAATAAATAAAAGTAGAATTTTAGTGAATAAATTGGATAAGTTGGGTTAACTCCTCGTATTAATGGAATTCTTAACAGTATTAAGGATATCGGGAGTGTGTCATAATTTAAATATTTATAATAATAGCTAGATAAATAATATTTTTTTTTTAAAAAGTCGTAATTTGATAGCCACACAAGTATAAATTAACATGTATAAATTATATGTTGCTAGTTATAAAGAATTAACATCTATTATAAAAATTTATATTTAATTAACCATTAAATATGTTAGAAATCAACATCTACAAATTATATGTGGTTAAATATCAAAATTTAAAATGTATCTGATAATTAGTTATTTTTTTTAATCACCAAATAGGCTAGAAATTAATATATATATATATATATATATGAATTATATGTGATTTAAATAAAAAAATTAACATATATATAAATTTGTATTTTATTTGGTGGCTATCAAGTTAGGACTATTTCTTATTTATTAAGCTAATAATCTGTTTATTATTTAAAGTTGAGGTTGTGACTGAAAACTATGAATTTAATTACTTGGTATTTTCCCTATAGATTATGGGATTGATAAACATATTTTTATCCTCAACCTCTTGATAAACAAAACCCATAATTACAAACATATGAAATATTGCCTTAGCTGGACCTATATTTTGATGGAATCTCTTTAAAACAACTCATAAACCTCGTGGTTTATTAATCATCATTCCAAACTTGAATATTTTGTAAAACTTAGAATATTATTTTTGTTAACTGATACCTTGGTGAAAAGTAACCTGGGTATACGAAAGAGTCCACTTTGTGTTTGATGTTGACCCTGGAGCATCATTTAGTCATTTACAATGCATGTATCGAGGACATGCGTTTAGCTATTTAAGAAATATTTAACTTAAAGTACGCACGTGAAGTTGATTAACAAATGATCTTGAAGAGTAAATGGTTTTGTAATACCAGGCGCGCCCCAGCCGTCTGTTTTCGATTTCACAAATAAAGTAGAACACCGTCCACTTGAAGAAGAAGAAGAAAATTAAAATGGTACAAGTAACCTTAAGTAGTAAGCAAAGCCTTAAAAATTACACTCTCTGACTCAAAATGTTGAGGAAAAAACTAAGTGTGTGTTGAGGTTGAGCAAGATTGTTGTGCAATGTTAGCCAGCAGCTGATGCGCTGCAGCAGCTATCTCATCTGCAGAATTCAGGTGGCTATCATCTTCTACCTGCATTATTCAACGCATATTACTTTCCAGTTTCCATAATCATACAGATGTGAATGAGGAAATACGTACGTACCTTGAGACTGAGGGAGTAAAGTGCGAATTCACTTGCAGTATTGACGTTAAGATGGAGAATACTGAGCTTTATTTGCTGCAGTCCAGAGACGAGTCTCAGAAGTTGCTTTGGCCGGATTCTTGACCTGATCTTGAGATTGGCGTGCCTCTCTACCATGGTGACCTCCACGTCAGCCACTCTACTTGCTTCACTGTACGACGTCGTATCGCCTGTTGTCGAGTATTGTGGGAAGCTGAAGAATTCTCCAAATGGTATGTTGTTTTGCATCTTTTGGCGTCTGCTTATGAGGCGGTTCAGCTTTTGCTCTAACTCCTTCACAGTATTTATAGCTCCTCCCACGATTGATGCCTGATCCCCCTGAACCCGCCCACAATATATACCAATATATATAATAATAATCATTTTTGAAGAATATATGGAAATATATAATTTAATATAAAGAAAGAAGAAGAGATCGATGGAGACCCGTTGGGAATAAGAATCTGGCATTAATGATTTGAGAACAGAAAGGTATTCATTCATTTGCTTTCTGCGGTTCCTCTCAACAGCAATGTGTGTCATTCTTTGGTTCTCAATCTCCTCAAGGTTCTTCCTTTCCCTGCCACGGCGTCGTTTTGGCTTGGCTGAAGAAGATGATGGGCCTTCAAGATCCCATTGCTGATCTTCTTCTGATAACTGCTTGCCTGTAAAACTCAATCCAAGGTAACGATTAATCTCATTTTCTTCTTCTTCTTCATCGTGTTTGGGAATGTCGAAACCACCGCATCCCCACTTCTCAATTAAGCTGCATATGTTCACTTCTTCTTGCTGCTGCTGCTGATGATACACCACAGCTTCTAGTGTCATTCTTAATCTCCTCTCAAAAATGAAAAACACACAAAATAAAATTGTACTTTTTTGTGCTTTGGTGTTTGATGTGGGTGGACTAGTTTAATTTGGTGGTTTATATAAGCTCCAAATCCACGTACAGGTTATGTTACACGTGAACTAGCTTGGTGAATAACTACAACGTACCAAAAGGGTAAATGTAGTAATAGTTCATGATTCATTTTTCTTTAAATAGTTAATCTTATATGCTACGTGTAATATTTCATTTGTCTAATCAAAGTTTCCAGGGTTTGGGTGGTAAGAATGGGATGATTAAAAAAACATTTTAGTATTAGAGATTGAGCAAAAATTTCTCTGAAAAGACCCAACTATTAAGCGACGAGACAACATTTGCTTACCAACTCATTATTTCATACACGAATAGTGTACTATAAATCTATAATGCAGAGAGGAGTACGATGAACCATTTTATTATTTATAAAATGCGTAATTAAGACGTTAAAATGACGTAATTACCTCACATTAATGTTAAAGTCAGTATGATTAACTATTCTTCATATCACACCAAAAAAAAAACTATTCTTCATAAATATTCTGCTACGTACGACCCCAACGTAGCTGAAATCCTATAAAGATTTTGATTTATATATAACGTATCTTATGCCAGCTCGATCTATATATATATAGGTAGTGATTGATTTTGAGTAGGGTATTGAGATTCAAAGAGGCGGTGGTGAGTTGGTGAGAAATCATCGAATACGGTTAAATTACAACCCCTAATTACTAGGTCAAATTACGATTATTAATCATGGTGTTCGTATACTTAATCAAGGAAAATAATGATCTTGTTTTTTTGGCGTTATTAAATAAATCTATTTGGCCCCCATGAAGTTACGTATGCAAATAATTGCCCTATATATTTATAAAATTAGGTTTTGTCACTTTCCTAGAGATAATTGGCTTGTGTGCATGCATGCATGCATTTTGATCCTTTTTATTTTAACACCAAAGCCTTTAAAAATATGGCAATATTTTTAATTTTATTTTGTACTCCTCTGCCCGCTAGTTACAAAAATAGGAAGCCGATAATACATATCACGTTCTAGGGACGACTACCAGATCATCACAAGTATCTATATTTTGAACAGCCTAATTAAATTGACGAGAGTTCGGGGTTATAATATACAATATAGGGTTGTCTCGTTTATTTAGGATGACCATGCCAAAAAAAATATTTAAACCTGGGTGGTTGAAACTTAGATAACGAAAACGGAATGGAAATTAATCTTGAAAACATGTATACTTTATTTATAAATAATTTTGGAATCATTATTTGTAATTTCAAGTAAAATGTATTTGATTTTTTTATTTTGTTTCCCTAGTATTAAAACATATCAACTTCGACTACAATTTACTTCAAACCATAAGAAATGATTTCGAAAATTTTCATGAACAAGGGTAATATATAGACTAGATTCGTTTTCATTCCGTTTTTATTGTCAGATATTAAAACCAAACGGACCCTAAATGCTTTTATAAAAATTAAAATTATAATATATGGTTTATTTTATTTAATAATATTATTACAGTGACTAATTAGGAAATAATATGCTTATTATTTTAATTAATAATATTAAATTTGAACAATGGTGATTTTTTGATTTCTTAACTTTAGAAGAAAAAAATATTTTTAAAAATTAAGATGTGTAAATGTAAATGTGCAAATATTTAAGATTTTTGGGGGTAAAAAAGGAGTTATTGTTTTTTTCTGACATTTACTAAATTATAAGTAACTTACTTTATAAAAAAAAACCTTGTTGCTTTGTAGACGTTCTAACATCTCTATATAAAAATTCAATTTTTTTAGTTTTTTATAACATTTATACTAAATTATAGTTATTTTACCTTTGTTTATTTAGAATAAATAACACCTCTCTCTCTCTATATATCCTTCGACACAACTCACTATTTCTACACTCTGTTTCAAAACGAATTAACAAGATGAGTCACTGGAGTTGATAAACAAGAACCAAAATATATGTCTCCTTTTTGACGTATCATTTCAGATTTCAGCTTTTTCATCACTATATTGTCTTTTTAACTAAAACAAACTTTTAATAACAAATATACATCGTCTCATTTGGCAGATGCCCAGAAAATATAGCTAGAATAGCCACCATGACGAAAAAATTCCAATGAAACAATGATTTGGGGATGGAATATAAGGTTTTTTGGTAGCATATATTAGAATCAAAATTCATAATCATGGTTGGTGGTCATTTGTTGTCTAATCATATTTATTGGTCCATCACGAACAAATTAAAATCTCACTGTTTATAAGCTACACGTATAGTCTTTTACCGACACCAAAATCTATTAACAAGCTGCGGCTTTGATTTCAAAAATATATTGCTTGTTTTTTCATCACTAACAAAACTCTATCACGTCCAAACGTACACACGTAAATCTGGATATGCTCAATCTTAAAACCAATTGGTAATAAAACAAGTGGATTCAGAATTTTGTTTGCGATAATGAGTTGTGTTGATGAATTGATTATTAAGTTAAGTCACGTTTGGAGACATCGCTTAATTTACAGCTAATCGTCCCAAGGCTCTTACTGTGCTCACGTGGCAAAACCCCATTTTGCAATCGATAACGCCTCATAAGATTCTTAAATCCTATTTTTTTTGCCACGTAACCGGACTTATACTTTTGTGCTCATTTTCATTAAATTATCTTCATAAAATCTATATATACTACTAAAGCAACACCCAATTTGTCCACGTGTCAACCTCTAAGGCCGTCCACGTAAGCTTTTTTCTAATTTATTTACAGATTTGCCACAACTTATTTACAGATTTGCCATTAATTATTTTATGAAAATTTTTTTTATTAGAATTTGTAAACAATCATCATGCCACGTCAATTTAATTAAAATAAATAATTAAAAAAAATAAATCTACCTATCTACCAAGATTTGACACATTTGTTTAATTTAAAACTAAATCAAATTTTGCTCATCTATATGCTCATCTATCTAAATCTAAGTAAAAGTGATAATATATTAATATATAAATATAATACTCGAATAATAATCTTTGTAATAGAATTTTAATTATGTACTTTTATTTATTAAAAAAAAACTAATTCTCATATGTTAGTCATATTAATTAATAAAAATAATTTTTACTATAAATTGATATCAAAGATATGATGCTTGAAAGTGAAAACATAATATTTATTTATAAAATCCCGCACAAGGTGCGGGTACTGAACTAGTTATATTTATTTCAACCATAACACTTACCCTGTTTGATTGTAACTCCGAAAACGAAAACGGAATGAAAATGAATTTAGTTCAAATGTATGTCTTGTTCATGAAATTTTTTGGAATCATTCCATAAGTTTCATGTAAATTGCATGTGTTTTACTCCCTTTTGTTACCCTATAGGGTATCAAAACTAATCAAATATTACTTCAACTATTTCAAATCATAAGAAATAATTCCAAAAAGTTTGATGAATAAGGATATGCATACGAACTACATTCGTTTCAATTCCGTTTTCGTTTTCGTTTTCGGTGATAAAACCAAACTGGCCCTTAATTTCATATCTCGTTCCGCAAAATATAACGATAACTAGTGTTCATCGACAATGTAATAATGATTTTTTTTAGTTTATATCATTAAATACCTAAAACCTACGAATCGATTTGTCTTCAAAAACTCGTGTCTAATATTAATTACAAAACGTTCCACTTGTCTACAACCTTTAACTTTTTGTTATTTTAGGTACTTTTTTTAAAAAAAAATAAATTATATCCTACTAATTTGATCATTTTCATTCGGGCTTACGTTTAAGGAGCCCAATAACAAGCATGTGGGCCGGCTTCAACAAAATGTGAGCCCAATAACATGCATGTAGCGGAGGAGTCCCTCCTAAACAATGAGTATTATTCACATAATATCAACTTATACTAAATATTACTAAGTTCTAATATCATATATCAAACGTAAACAAATATTAATCAAATTTAATTCATACTTTTTTTTTCCTCGAGCAATTTGAGTGGTCGAGAGCTTATGGTGAGCAAATTTGATGAATTGAAATTGTTTTATCATTTATATGGTTATCGCTAAGTATTTGTTGTCAATAAATCCGAAAAAATCCTTCGTATTCAACAAATTAGAATATTTTAATCAAGTTCGTATAATTCTAAAGCAAATTTACACCATCATATGATTGAAACGGAAAAATAAAAAATGAAACCAAACTTGTAATTTAATTTTATACATGCAAACCAAAAAGTCAACTCCTATGGCACCCAAAAAAAAGTCAGCTCACCTGACGTCAACAATGACGTCATGCGAGGCCCCGGCTCCCCCTCTCTTGACCGAGTGTGTAGACGAAGAAGGCGAGTCGACATCGTCGGGCAGGGAGAGGAGATCTGCCCGGCAGCACGGGCAGGTAGTGTGCGCTTCCAGCCACGTACCAACGCATTCCGGATGAAAAGCGTGCCCACACTTTGGCATCAAACGCAGCGTATCACGATCTTCAAACACGTTCAAGCAAACTGCACAATCAGAATCAATGCTAATACTCTTCATCTTCGCTTCGGAGTAGGTTACCGTCGGGAACGCTTTCACTGTGTCGGAATCGATGCCTCTAGCGTAGCCGCGGTGAGATGCGGCGAAAATTGTGGACCCGGGACTGCCAGTGGCATTGTTGCGGCGGCGGAGGTAACGCTCACGGAAGTATATGATTAGGATGATCGTGATAATGGTGAGAAATGTGAAGAAGACGAATATGAGTCCGATGTACCATGAGGGTCTTGCGTACGCGGAATACGCTCGGAATTGGGCGTTGACTGGGAGTGGCCCGAGGGTGAATATGAGGAGTTGTTGGATGGATAGGTATTTCAACGGTGGTTTGCGGTGGTGGAAGTTGATGTTCATGGAGCCCGTTGACTTTTTGAGGTGGTAACGCTTGAGAAAAAAGATGATTACAGAGGGGAGGAGATATTTTTCAGTCATGTTCGTCTTCTTCATATATATTTAGCTGAGTTTGTAATTAAATGTTTTTAAATATTCAGTTTTTTTATTAACACATATGAAAGTTCTTTATTTAATTCTTCAAAATAATATATTAACAATTTGTTTGAAATATAATATTATATTTTTACAAACTTAAGTAGAAAACGTATATTGGTACGGATTTACAAAGCAGAATTAATATTTATACATGGTTTAAGAAACTGTTATATCATTATCTTTGTAATTTCAGTAAAATTGTGCTATAAATATGACAGTATTTTTTTTTTATGTGTGTATTAAAACATTATGATTGAAATATACATTTTAGCTGTCTTGCATATTTGACTGTAGCATTAAAATGAATAATACTTTTGTAATATGTAATGCAGATTATATATTATGACTTTTTGGAGGAACTATATATATGTCGTTGTTTGTAGCTCCCTGTAATTGTCTTGAAATTTTCATCCATTATTGTGAAGGGTGTATGGAAATAATCTCTCGTGAATCATCATGAGACTAGTTCATACATGAGTCATATGACATTGTGTTTGAGTGGAACACATTATAGTTAATATTTAATATCAATTGTGTTGTTAATTGTTTTTTTTAGTTTTAAATGATTCTGTTAAATAAAAAAAATTTTGTTAAATTTATAAAATAAGTAAAAAAGTATTAAATAATAAAATAAATGGAAATATATTGAAGTAAGCATATTGAACTAAAAGTTTTTTCTTAAAACCGGATCATGACTGCCTTTACGATCCAGACGGCATTGACCCATTTTTCAATTATTATTATTATTTATATGCGTTCAATACGGTCTAATTCAAACCGAACTGTATCGATTTTCTTTCAAAATATGCATAATAGCAGAAACTGGTCCAGGATTGGAAGTGACATTTACGGTTTAAGACTAGAGCAATTTATGATCCGGTCTAAATTTGCACAGCCGAACAATCCCTTATTAAAGGAGAAAGATTTGGGATATTTAGAGCTAAGAGTTGTTTTGAGATTTGTGATTTATAAAACATCAATAAGCCACAACTCCAAAACTGAACGATATAAACATAAGGATGTTTTAGGACTACCACGAGAAGATTGGCCGTCCTAACCGATTTTCCTTTTTTAAAAAAAAAAAACTATCAAATACCTTTAATTTTTTTACAGCCCCAACTATGAATTTTAAAGAACTTCCCGAACACCCTAACTAAACACAGCCATGTATTATTGGCGGAGGGCCCTTTATTAAGTTTATAATTTGAATTTAATCATTTTAGAACGATAATTAATAAATATGGGCTTACGCCTTACAAAGATAAGTGGACTTGGGCCTGTATCTTATAGGAGTGGCACCAATATAATGGTATGGGCTTCAATAAAAACAAATCCCAATTCTATCTCTGAGGTTGTCTCTACTTGATTCTTATCGCCTAAATTTGCATAAAATATAATTGATGATTCCACATGACCAATGTATTGCTCCTAATAATAGTTTTGAATGAATATTTGGCCCAGTAGGTTATTTTCTTTAGTCATATCTGATTGTGTACCTAAAATAATAATGATATAGCATGTGCATACAAGTGGGCTAAAAACACGATTACGTGGTCAATTCTCAAGTCTCAAATGAGTCAACACTGCTCCTGAACTTGAAATCCCATAGTACTATGCCAGTAAAACACTATGGTATTTATTTAGGATAGAAAATTAGGATTAGACAAAAGAACACAGACAAAAACAATAATAGAAGGGAGATAAGTGTGAAAGTCTGATATAGACGAATCGGTAGAGCGGGATCGTGTGCACATGCGCATTAGATTCAAGCCCAGCACATAAACCCGGTGAGGTTAGCCCGCCGGTAGAGCGGGGTCATGTGCATACGAGCGCATATCCGCATTATACCCAAGCCCAGCACATAAACCCGACAAGGTTCATCCTAAAACCAATTGAGAATAGGAAAAGCCGTTCACCAATCTTATATACTAGGTTTGGAGTGTCATATCTTTCGATGTTAAACTTTATTATCTCCAACAATAGGTGTGGGGACATTCAAATAAAATAAATGCAGTTCGACATAGTCCATCATCTGGACACAACATTTTTGTAATTGTTCCCAAGTCCCATCATACCATATTCGATGTATTTAGTCTAATAATTTCATTTTATTAACCACATCTTAACACATGGCAGTAAAATATTATGTAGTGCTTTTAAGGTTTAAGCTCGATCATGTAACAAAAGGGAATCATTGAAATATAATATCAGCTAGCAAAGTTCAATTTGTCAACACAAAATTCCAATATTTATTGAATTTACCAAAACTTTCAGTTGGAATTATGGTAAAATTAAAATAAACAATAAATGAATTTTGTTCCATTGCAACTTGCAGTAGTACCCACTGACCACTGTCCTAGCTTCTTCTTCTTCCTCCTTGCCTTTATCAATAATTATAAAGCTTGACATTACAAGAGCCTGAATGTGAGCAAAGAAAATAAACTTTCAGAAGGAAAAAAACAAATTTAATTCATTTCATTGCTCCCTGAACAACAGCTCATCTTTCCATTGCTTCCAACTGGCCACGTCCTCTATCTCTCTTCACACTCCCTTTATATCTCGCTTTGCCCTTGCAATTTAGAAAAGGCACAAACCAAAATATATATGGGTTTCTCTTAACATCTTCATTATCATCAAATACTAGTTACTATTACCACTATCTAGATCTCTTTTGAGCTTTTTTCTTTCTGATAAATTTCTAAAAAGGGCCTTTTTGTCTGTGGCTCAGCCATGAGTAAACAAGATATACTCAAGACTCAGGTATCCTAACTAGCTCTTTATCCTTTTTTTTGTTTGTTCTTCAACTTCTCTTACACTGCCTTTTTGTTTGTAGACTTGTGTTTTGAGAGTCAATATAGACTGTGATGGGTGTAAGAGCAAAGTCAAAAGGACTCTACAGAAAATTGATGGTACGGACACTCTCCTTTTACTTCATAAAGTTTGAATTTCAGTTCATATATTGATATCATGACACATCAGTAACTATTTGTATGTTTTTGCATAGATGTGTATGTTACTTCCATAGATATGCAGCAAGGGAAAGTGACTGTTACAGGTAATGTTGATCCTGCTGTGCTGATAAAGAAGTTGGAGAAATCAGGCAAACATGCAGTGTTGGTGAGTACTGAGAAGGGTAATTCAAACAAGAACAAGAAGGGTGATCTTGATAATGTGAATGATCAGTTGAAGAAACTCTTACAAGTGGGTAATAATGGTAAAGGAGGGGGTGATGATTTTAAGAAGTTTCAACAGAAAGGTGAAAAGGAGCAACAAAAGGGAGGTATGGGTGATGGTAAGAATTTGCAGCAAATCAACTTTCAGCAATTTCTTGAGCAAATGAAATCTGGGTCAAAGGATTTTACGATGAAGGATCAGAAGCCAGTAAAGGTAAATAATTTACCTGGGAAAGGTGATGGTCATGATTTTGGGGATTTTAGTGGGGATGATGAGTTTGACGATGAGGATGATTATGATGATGACGAAGAGTTTGATGAGGATGATGATGATGAGTTTGATGAGGAGGAGGAGGATGACTACGATGATGAAGATGAAGAAGATGGAGATGATGAAGATGAAGAGGAAGAATTAGGTTATAATGATGGTAAAAATCATAAGCAACAAAAGATAGCCATGCCTATCATGGTTAATGATCTTGGGAAAGATAAGAAAGGAAGTGAAAAGGGTAAAAAAGATGGTGGGGATAGTAAGAAGAAGAATGGTGGAATCATGTCTATGATAGGAAAGGCAATGGGTGGAAGCAATGACAGCAAAAGTGGAGATAAGAAACCACAAGGTGGTGATGGTAAAAACAATGGTGGCAGTCCTAAAGATGGCGGGGAGGGCAAAAAAGGAAAGAAAGGCGGTGGTGGTGGCGGTGGAGGAGGGAAGAAAGATGGAGGCTTCAAAGATGTCGATGTCCCTAACCATAATAAGCAAATGGGCCAACAGTTTCCTGCAGCGCCAATGATGAATATGAATGGGGGTGGTAGTGGGTACTATCAAGGAATGGGCTCAATGGGCCCAGTGGGCCCAATGCCAGGTAACCCTTATCAACAACAACAATACATGGCCATGATGATGAATCAACAGAGGATGAACGGTGGAGGAATGTACCACCCAGCCATGTACGGGCGTCCGCCACCAGGCTACGGGTACATGCCACCGCCGGTTTACCATGACCACGTCACCCATATGTTCAGCGACGAGAACCCTGGCAGCTGTAGTATTATGTAAATTTCTTTGTTAAAAATATAATTAAGTTTTCCAATGTATGAGCCTTTGAGCTCCAGCAAGACATCTATATTGTATCTCATATTTTCCTTGTGCAAATACTATATGGAGTTTGCTATTATACCTAATTTGGGGAGAGGCCTACACTTTTGTACATATAGTTCTTAGCTTTCTTGATTGATAGATATTGATTTGGATTGCTAGTCGACCCAGCCGACAAACTTTTAGGGTTGACGTCAAAGTTTAGAGGGTAACATTGGATCATTATTATTATTAATTTAGGTGCACATGCATGTGAGCCTTGTATTTGTGTCACCTTATCTTTCTTCGAAGCTGATCTTGCAAATATGTAGTGACAATAACAATGATAACTAAAAGGCAGGGAATTAATAAACCGACATTCCTGCATCCACCTATATATTATAATTCGACTGATTTTTTTTTTTTACCAATATCAATATAAAAAGCGAATTTAAGAGCCCGTTTGATTTTAACCCCGAAATCAGAAACGAATATAATTCATACGTATACCCTTGTTCATGAAAACTTTTGGATCATTCCTTGTGTTTTGAAGCAATTGGGGTAGAGTTTGATTACTTTTGATATCCTATAAGGGAACAAAATGTAGTAAAACAAGAATGATTCCATAAAGTTTTATGAATAAGGATATATATATATATGAACTAAATTCGTTTTCATTCAATTTTCGTTTCCGGAGTTGGTACCAAACGGTCCCTAAGTTTCTTTTACGTGTTTTTCGAGCAGGCTTTAGGTTTAGGGGCAACGCACTTTCAAAGGTATGAAATTTGGTTGGAGTGAAAAGAGGTGTGGTCCTTTAATATGATGGAAGGGAATGCATCATTGTTGGCTTTCGTATGTTACCACTTATCTTAGCTGTACAATTCTCCTCCGTCTAATATAGCAAAGTTCTTCAACATATATTATAGTTCAATGACTTAGGTATGTATGACTAAAGGAAGGTTAGTTTTCACAACTTATTTGTTATACTAAACCTTTTAATTCTTTTTAACGGTATTCAAAATATGAAAGATTGATAAATGGAACATGTAAAACAATAAATCAAGAACAACACACGACGAGTTGTTTATATGTATCGGGTTAAAAACCGTACGTATATTATGGAAGCTCAAGAGGGTGTGTCGGTCCGATCCCATATCCACTAACTATTCAAAGCACACCGTTTTACTTAAAGTGACCAACCGATCCGGTTAGTAACGGAACCCTGGTAAGTAATCCCGGTTCAAAATGAGGCAAACCTGGATGTTATGACCCCATTCCCATTACATTACAACTTTTGTATTACAAATATTCAACCTAAATAGTAATACCCATATATAAGACAAAATACTTGAGCTATCATCTACCTCATAATCATATCATATTTTTAAGCTATCTATATCATTTAATGATCAATGGTTGATAACTATAAGATTGAGAACTATAACCATATTAGAGCATATGATTTAATACCTTAAAAATCCTAAAACTATTACATAGTAAACTTTTACATGTCTTAAACAACTTGTTACATTATGTTACAAATCATGAATCATAATACATTATACAAGATTCAATCAATCAGATAAAACAAGAAAACGTGGACTAAAGATACATGCCAAACATGGACATTGGAGATTCCACCAAGCTATACGAATGGACAATGGGCCTATAGAGAGTTCAGCCTTGTCCGAGCCTTCACTTTGGCCCAGAAGCTCAACATATGATCCTAGTTAAATTATTTACTCACTTGAATTTTATTATAAATTGATATTATTAAGGTATCACGTTAAAATAGATAATCGATTAAGTTTGACGTTGGGTTAATTTATATTATTAGAGTGACAAAAAATATTGTTTAAAATGTGTTGTGAGAATAACTACTTATAAGTTCGTTACTCTTGTTTTTTTAGTTGTTAGGGGTGTTTTGTGTAAACCGCCAATAACATAGCGTACGGTGGAAGCCGGGCCGGACCGGACCTTTGCGGTTGACTTTTTTCACACAAAATACTTCTGAGGCGAATACTCCAGTTCAAAACCTCTAGTTGTTGTCGTTGCAGCGCGCGAAGAGTTTTAGAGAGTTACCGCCACCGCGCAGGAGTATCCAATGGAAGATTCGCAACCTGATACCAACATCTTCAGCGTCCGAATTGTTTCGATTGATTACTACATGTCTTCTCCGATCCCAGACATTGACATTTCTTATAGTAGTTTTCAAGGTACTTTCATAACCATTTCTTCACCCACTATTCCCCCTTTCAAATTGGTGAATTATGATCACGTTTTCTAGGGTTTCAATTTTAGGTTGCAAACCGGGTAGAAACGTTTGTAAACTCATCGCATGACTAATTCTGTCGCATGAGGTATGAATCTTTAGGGTTTCTGATGGTTTGAGCGTTGTTTCTGTTGATTGCAGGTGGGAACGTGAATGAAGTTCCAGTGATAAGGATTTATGGTCCTACGCCAGGTGGTCAGAAGGCTTGTGTTCATGTCCATGGAGTAAGATTTTCGACTTTGAATTCGTTCTAGTTAGCGGAGTATCAGTTCTGACCAAAAAAGAAGAAATAAACCCTAGACTAACATCGGTTTTATCCTTGCTATGTTTAGTGTTCTAATTTGTTGCCTCACTGTAACGTTCTGCGTTTCCATGTAGGCTCTTCCGTATTTATATATCCCAGTTTCAGAAATACCAGTTCGAGTGAGTGTTGAAGGTAATTCTTAGAAATCGGTTCAGCTTTCAATGACTTCATTCAGTTTTTCACGTTTTATGTCAAAGAGAAATCTTCCCGATTCTCTCTCATTGCACAAGTTTTTGTGCAGGTGATGCATACAAAAATTCGGTATGTCTTGCCATCGAGAAGGCTTTAAAGGTATGGGTGGTATTTATGGCAGTAACTCTGATTCACTACTATTGTGCACTAGCTTGTCCACTAACTGCATATGTGATTGAAATGTTGCATTTGTATGGTAAAAAATTAAGCTTAAGGGAAATGCTGGTTCAAAACGGCAACATGTGCACGGTTGTGATCTGGTCCGTGCTACAAGGCTGTATGGTTACCATTCACAGGAGGAGCTGTTCTTAAAAGTATATCTGTATCCTGTTATAGGTTTCACAAGTTTTATTGTCCTTGCTAAACTTTGTACACTCCCAAAATCTTTGTGTTATCATTCTATGCATGTCGAGTTACTTGGAGACAACTTGCCTCAATTAGCTGTCATTCCTCAGCTTCAAGAAAGATTATCTGGAAGTTGTAGTCATGCTTCATATTTAGTGCTATTTGCTCCTGTGTTCGCCTGTTTGGATATAAAGTGTATGATTTGACTGTTCCTCTAGCAGAGTGGGTGGCTTGTAAGATATTTTCCTTATTTTTTGAAAAATGAATTTAGTTTGCCATTTTATTAACTTCTATTACGACTAATATTGGGTAGATTATATGTTTGATATTTGTCTTCTTTATGAGTGGTTATATTTGAAAGTCGGTTATACCTACTTCTTTTCCATTTGTACGAGCATCCTTTCTGAAGTTCATATGGTTTATGAGGTGTGCAGGAGAAACTCATTATCCTTTTTAGGTGATTTGTGATCCTTACTTTCCCTAGAACAGGTACTGCATCAGTGCTTGTTTCTCAATGATCATCGTTTCAGTTTCCTAATTGTATGATAAATTTTCTTTGATAGCAACTTCTTTTTGTATCTTGCTGTCTGTTTGATTCCTTGACGAACTAAAAAGATACTATCCCCATGATGTCTCCCGTGCTGCCAATCTTCTTCTGGTAAATATTTAGCACATTGGGTTCATTTCTTCAACTATATTTGTTGTTACTTATATTCTACCTACTTATTGGCATAAATACCATTGATAGGCAGCTTCTGGTTCCCAACTTTTTTTATGTTGCATGCAAGGACTGACTTCATGACCAAGTTGCCAAAAGTCATATATTCTTATTATTTCGTTGGTATTTTAGCTGCCTTCCATAGGAGATAGTGCTCTCGTTGGTTCTGTTATTTCTGTAGATGGTTCTTGCTTTCCTTGGCAAGTATATGACAGTGGGAGTGATGAGAGTTCTTTGTGTTCTTTAAAATAATAATGGATTTTGGATATGGCTCATTCATATGCCTATATACTAAATTGATGATTGTTGTGGTTATGATTTATAATGTCTTAAAGGAAAACATTTTACTTAGGATTCATTTAACTAAATTAATATTTTGTTGATTTTAGGCAATTATCTTATTTCCAGGAAGTATGTATGACTCAGAGTCATGCACAACCGGGTTAATAATAGTTTTCTTTGGCTCAGAGTGTGTTATTACCATTATATATTGTACTGACAATGGACGGGCTTCAACTATAGCCATCTACACTGTTGTATGTGAGATAATTTTATCATTTCACTCTACCTCACCTTGACTGAGGTTTTCCTACCTAGGCTAGTCTAGGCCAATAAGGGGGGAAATGCCCTTACTAGGAATCTCAATGATATCTCATTCATATTTCATTCTCACATTTGATGGAAGATTTTTTTTTGTCAGGGAGGTGCTGTATTAGAGAAAAGTTTGCAACCCCATGAATCTCACATTCCTTTTCTTCTTCAGTTCCTGGTATAAATTTTACTCTCTGTAAGATCCATCCTTACATGTCTGGGATGCTGAAAACGGATACACTCAGCTATATGCTTGTTTATGGTCTATGTAGGAAGTTTTTGAATGCTCCATTAAGATAAGGACAAAATGTACGGGAGTCTACTTTTTGAACTTTAAAAGGAGCTTCATAGGCATTATGTGGGGTTACAAAACATGATATTGTAATTTGATCTTTTCAGACGCATGTCGTCTTTAATCAAGAACCTGTGATGATACAAACTTAGATTTTTCTGCTTTTAAATTTGCCTAGTCCTATTAGTTGTTGAAGTCTAACAGCTTATTACTTGCAATTGGGAATGCGGTATTTTAGAGTCTGCCAGTATATGTATTGTTTCTCTTTATTGTATGGATTGAAAACCTATTTTCACTATATGTGCAATGTGTTCTCTGAATATGTTTAAATTACCTCTAGGTTGATTATAATTTGTATGGCATGGGCCATATGCATCTTGCAAGGGTGAAATTCCGCCTTCCAGTGCCAGATAGTCTCTCTTCAACCTTGGCTCAAACAGTCATCCCTAATTGTAGTTCTGCAACTGCAGATTCTCAGGTTTTATTTTGATACATTTATGACTATCTCATTTGAATTTTTAATTATCTCGTGTATCGGTTCTATATGGTACCGCTTCTACTGTTTCTAGTAATTATGATGCTGATGTTTTTTGGATGCATAATTAGGGAGTTTCAGCCAATGCTTCGTTGTCTAGTTCACAGATTTGGGGAGCATCAACTATTCCAAATGGATGGATTTGGCCGTACGCAGGTGAATTTGGTTCTTCATCAGACCAGGGTGCTTCTAAGGTGAAGCGGCAAAGTATATGTCAACTTGAGGCTGATACTGCGGTTGATGGTACATTATATTTGTTAGTAGGCTAGTCAGCCACCTTGACCTTCCTTTATCATTTTATAGTTAAAAAAATGAAGGATCTGATGATTTTGCAGACATAGTTAACCAACAGTTCAAGATGTACACATCCTTCTCACAAGCCGAATCAGATGTGAAAATGGTTCAGTCACTTATACCAATTTGGCAGGTCTGTTTTTTTTCCCTATTCACTTCAAAGCATGATGATGTGTTATTATACATACTGCTTTGCACATTTTAACTAATCATTCTTCATTTTTGTCTGCCTTAGGAAGAACATGAAAGGACTGGTATACACGAGGGAGAAATACAACATGATCCTGGCAAACCACATCCTGGTATTGTTTTGAAGGCCTTGTCAGATGGGATGGATCATGAGCAGAAACTCCTGGAGTTGTGTAAAAGGCTAGAAGAAGCAATCTCTGCTTTCATCGAAAAGGATGGTATAAGTATTTTCAAAGTTGAAGAAGAAAATATCAATGAATGCGGACTGAAGTCTCCTCCCTCACTGAAAGACTCAACATTTAAAAATAGTGGAGATGTTGGCAATACATCCTTATATTCATCTGATGGGAGACCTAAAGTCAAAGCTGAAGAGTTGGAAATGGAGGTATTTTGTGTAATTTGGTGAACTTTGCACTTTTCGTGGCAGCTTGAAAAGAATGTGAAGGAGAAAAACCCTCATATGTGGTGCCTGTCATTTTGGTATTTTTTAAAGATCTTGTCCTCATCTGATCTAATTGTGAATGAAGAGTTACAACTAAGATTTGTATTTTTATTTTGATGAATGAGACTACTATGATATCTTCACTGGAGGTCATTTGTCAGGGCCATAAAGCAGAGCTGAAACATGAATTTCTCCTTCTCATTATTCATGTTGCATGGTGAAATGACAATTAATAATTTCTTTCCCTAGTTATTCTTAGTGCTCAATGATTTATTTGACGTTGTTTTCTCTTCATTCTCCAAGGTTGTGGATGGAGAGGACCTGGCTCTCCTTAAGTGGCTTGCCTCTTCACAGGCTACAGAAGATACACATTCTGATGATGACCTGATCCAGGAGACTATCTTAAGTCCTTTCCTTCCAGTTGCCAGCATCAATAGAGTCATAGAGCAAGCACATAGTAATTACCAGGGTGAATCTCAGAAAGAGTGCCAGGATATACTTGATTCAATTGAAAATTTAATTGATATTGAGGACCGGAAAGTAAAAGCTCCTTCTGCAGATAGCAGTTCATCTCAAAGTTTCCCAGATCGAATGATACCGCAGGTTGATGGAGCTGGAGACGACGAGCATTCAGCTTTTGCTGCTAATTCTTCCGATGAAGAAATGGATGTAGAATTGAATAGATCCCATGCACACTTATTGCGGGGCGATGGTTTGGGTTCAAAGAGTAAGCAGAAAAGGAAAAGATCTCTATGTGTACCCTTGCCTTCTACTGTTGATCAAAATAAAAATCTGCGTGGTAGTTTTGAACCTGCTGATGTAAGTGTAAAACATAGAAGTCCCTTTGGTTTTTCAATTACTAAAGCTAAGACTAGTTCACCCGATTATGAGCATAAAACTAGCTCTGATCCTGCAAGTGACAGCGGACAAATTGGTTCGTCGCTGCAAACAGACTCAAAAGTCTTAATTGAGTGCTCTGTGCGTGATTTAATGCGGAAGAAGCGGTCATATCGAGTTGCACAATCTGATTGCAGAGGTAGTGTGTCAAAATCTATTTCTAGTGGCAAGAAACAAGCTTTCATTCCTAGGAAGTTGGAATTCCACACAACACAATCCGAACACGAATTTGTAAAGCCTATTGAGCCTTCAACTCCTAGACATTCTGAATTATGTCTGCAAGCAGATTGTTCACAGCCTGGGGGTGGACTTCACACAGAAGCAGTTCCGTTGGGTTTTTGTGATGATAAACATGATGATCATTCTGGTTTTAGTTGTCCTGTGTTTGAAGAGCAGCTTGAAGATCCCATGTATGAGACCTCATTTCATGCGAGCAGTTCAAAGGATGCTGTTACTAAGAATGAGTGTTTATGTCCAGTGGTTTCTGAGCACAGGGAAAGGTCCGGATCCATGTCTTCTGTGCAAGCAGATAGTTCATCTGAAAGAGAGAAGGCAACACTAGCTTCCATGACATCAATAACATCTGAGAACATGGGAAAAAAACAAGAGGAGTATATTAGCATGAGCTTCAATAAGAAACCTCCTATTGCCGACCACATGGATTTGCCATTAGAAAGTCCGTGGTTGCCTGTCATCTCAAAACAATCTTCTGTTCATGCAGATGTATGTAATAAACTAGGTACGTTGAATCTTCATCGTTTTCTCACAACTATTACATGATCAGTTACTAAAATAGTAATATCAGACTTATTCTTGTAGTTTTCGGAGTTTGTGTTAATGCACTTCATTGTTCTTGCCTAATTGATCTAGAATTTAGAGCTCAAGAACAAGTAATCATATACAAGGGGGAGGGAAAAGTTATATATGATAAAAATAATCAATATGTTGATTACTTGAGATTCTTGAGAAGTGTTAAGATGTAATATGGCTTTTGTGTATATATTACCTGTTGCAGATCTTAACCTGTAACTTCCTTTCAGCTGACTAGAGATACCTAACCTGTAGCAGATGTGTGTATTTACAGCCTAAAGGTGGCTGTATGATTGTAATAGTGGAAACATTTTTGGATGTTCTGTATTGCTAGTTTTACCATAAAACTCAATTTTGAACGTAAGTTGATTTTGGATTTCATCTTCTTGTCCTGAAAAGTTCACTCACATAATTTCTTTCCAGCAGTAGAAGAAGGTGGTCTGGATGGGCGCCTTCCTTTCTTTACTGAAGGCTGTCAAGAGGAGGTTGAAAACCCCCAAAAATATACTGATAGTAAGAAGCCACCGCTGGAGTTGCCCATGGGTGTGCCGGTCCATTATCAAAATGACGGCTCTTATTTTTACCTACTGACCCCTGCGTTTTCAGCACCTCCTGTAGATTCTGTTTGCAGTTGGTTGTCGAATCTAACTGCTGGTATTGCTTTTTGCAGTTGTGAAATGGTTATATTGTCTATTTTTCCAGTCTCTTTCTCTATGTTATTAGTTAACATTAAAAAAAATGTTGACAGGAATCCCCGAAGGGGGTGGCTTTAAATCAGCTGAGGCTTCAACTTCCAGATGTAATGCCTTCGTCAATAAGGTTCTATTTTTTATATAAATTTATTTTTCTGATTTGATTTTTAAGATTTGGTCCTATTCAAACAGGTGCAGAAGATTTCACAGTGCATAATGATGGGAAACCTTTGCCTGGATGTGATGTTGCAGCTCTTTTGAATCCAATTCTTCACAACTCAAATCAAGAAAATGATAGGAACTCTTGTGCTCAAGAAGATACGATACAAAATGATTTGCTAATGGTTCTTCGGGATGAAAAAAGTCTTCTAAAAGAAAACGTTGAAAGAGAATTTTCACAAGATAATTCTCAAATTTCAGGCATGAGTGCTAGATCAAAATCAACCCCACTGAGTCAAAGAGGGTTCCGTGACCCTGCCAATTTAGGTGCCGGCCAACAACTAACTTTATTTAGTCTGGAGGTAAGCTTTTTAGGTGTTCTCACTTCTCATGGGTGAAGCTCTTTGTTTTTTTAGCGGATAAAATATGTTGTCTATGTTTATATTTCAATTTCCTGAAACATGATTCAAGATGTGAGGGTGTATGGGGATGTCAATACTTTCTTCTGCCATCTTTCTGTATAGGGTAGCAAAATTGTATTAGTCAGGATAAGAACTGTGAAATGTCATGCTTTCTTCTTACCCAGAAGCATTGGACTTTGCCAACTTGGGATGTATTTCTGAGGATGGTTGGTACATCGTCTGATGAGTTTGTTTATGCTGTATACTATATTCAATAGGAGTTCCTAGTGTCTCAAGCTGCCAGATTTAACTTCTTTTTGTATCACATTTTGGGGGAATTCCTTGCAAAATACATTATCCTTTGAAGCTTTGTAGTGAAATGCAGTATCCTATTATGTGTGCGAACTTATGAGTTTGTTTAAGACGGATATTACTCTGGGTTGTAGGTCCAAGCTGAATGTAGGGGAGACCTTCGACCTCATCCTCAGTTTGACGCCATAAATATAATAAGTATTGCAATCCAGCATGACAGCAGTTCCAGGCTTGATGCTCATCTGCTTCTGCGTGATGCAAATAATTGTTATGGAAGGTAATAAAATGTACTTCATTTTGAATTTAATCAACTTTCTGTTCATTTGTGTTTTAACTAACATCAAGTAACTGGACTAAACATTGCTTGTATTAGTTGCTTGTATAGGATAATCATATTATAGCAGTATGTCAGCATGATAAGACGTCATGGTTATGTTCTGTCAATTAGGGCCACAAGCCTGGAAATGCCAGGCTTCATACTGAATCATCTGGAACCACGATTTTGCAATTGTTGTCCTGATCTTTAGTCTCAATCCATAACTCATCAACTCTTGTAGGCTTCTCAAGATGTATCCTTCTGACAAACCCTTGCATTTGTTAAGAATTTATATAATTATATATATGCGTCTTCTGCAGATGTCTTGACGGAGTCTCTGGTATTGAGGTGAAATTCTTCTCTAAAGAAAGGGACTTGCTGGATTACTTTGTGAAGATCATTTATTTATTTGATCCAGACATATTGATGGGGTGGGATGTGCAAGGAAGTTCCCTTGGTTTTCTCGCTGAAAGGGCTTTGCATTTAGGGGTTAACTTACTTGATAAGATATCACGCACACCATTAGGAAGAAAGATGGCTGATGGAAATCCTGAAGTTCTAGAAGAGCGACATGAGAATATAGTGCTCTCTGGTTCTGTGGTTCCTGATGCTGTTGTTCTCGAGGATGCAATAATTGAGGATGAATGGGGTCGAACCCATGCTAGTGGTTTACATGTTGGTGGTAGAATTATCCTAAATGTTTGGAGGCTCATGCGTGGTGAAGTTAAGTTGAATATGTACACAGCTGAAGCTGTGGCTGAAGCTGTTTTGAGAAGAAAAGTTCCTTGTATTCATTGGTCTGTGTTGAATAAATGGTTTTCCAGTGGTCCAGGAAGAGCAAGATACCGTTGTATTGATTATATGGCAGATAGAGCAAAACTGAACCTTGAAATAATTAATCAGCTTGATATGGTATGCTACTCCTTTTTCTCTGTTCTAGCCGCTGATAGGTTTTGATCTTTTGTAATACCAGACATGTTTAGATATCACCACCACTTATATCGTACTGAATATTTGAATCCTTATTGCTTTTCTGAAAAGGGAAGGGTGTTAAATTATGGACTGGCTACAATTTTATCAACCATCTTCCTCTCAGTGCTAAGATTGTGATGATCTAGTGTCTATTTACGTTGCTTCCATCTTGATGTATAGTCTTGGCCAGTTTGGACTACTTACGCATTCCTTTCTTCTTCTTTTTTTGACAATTGCACACTGTTTGTTTCTGTAGATAAATCGTACATCAGAACTTTCTCGTGTGTTTGGAATCGACTTTTTCTCTGTTCTTTCTCGTGGTTCTCAATATCGCGTTGAATCTATGCTCTTAAGGTTGGCACATATGCAGAATTATATTGCAGTTTCTCCAAATTACCAACAGGTTTTGCGCTCCTCTTCTTAGTATGCATTTTATATCTCTGATTGTTCTTTCCTATAGCCTTCCATGTTTGGAAGTTTGTAAAATTTCTCCCCTCTCTCTGTTTGCTTCTTGGACCTACAGTTTTCATTGAAAAATAACTTATTAATGTCCTGTCAAATGCACCCTAAATTGTTAGTTATTGACCTCCTGTGACTGGCTTTTTAGTAGAGATGAACATTTGTAACTGTTGATTGATTTCAAATTGTTAACAGGTTGCTTCTCAACCAGCCATGGAGTGTCTTCCACTTGTAATGGAGCCAGAATCTGGGTTTTATGCAGACCCAGTGGTTGTGTTGGATTTTCAGTCACTTTATCCGTCGATGATAATTGCATACAATCTCTGCTTTTGTACATGCCTTGGGAAAGTTGCCCCTCCAAAGGCAGACACCCTTGGAGTTAGCAAATACTCACCAGATTCGCATATTCTAAAAAATTTGAATAAAGACATACTAGTTACACCTAATGGTGTAATGTACGTACCTTCTAAGGTAATCTTTTTTGTCATCAAGTCTAAGACTGCATTTCAGTTTTTTTTTGTAAGAAATAAAAGATCGGGCTAAAAATATATTAGAAGTGTTCTTTTCATATTATTTGCATTGATGGTTATGCGTTCTTTCAAGATTTGCGAATTACCTTTTATTTTGCAGATTCGTAAAGGTGTACTTCCTCGTTTGCTGGAGGAGATATTGTCAACCAGAATCATGATTAAGAAAGCAATGAAGAAGTTTCTTCCTTCACAAAAAGTCCTTCAAAGGGTGAGATAGCCTTTGATAGCAAATACATATCTTCATCTTTTCTTTTTCATTGTTCTAATATGCTGATAACTTTTTTTTCTGCTTGATGATACTCCAGATGTATTGACACGGTGTAGCTTTTTGAGACTATACCTAATTCCATTTCTTTTTTATTCAGATATATAACGCAAGGCAACTTGCACTAAAATTGATAGCGAATGTCACATATGGCTACACAGCAGCTGGGTTCAGTGGTCGCATGCCATGTGCAGAGCTAGCAGACAGCATTGTTCAATGTGGTCGTAGAACTCTGGAAACAGCTATTTCATTTGTGAATGCACACAATAAGTGGAATGCGAAAGTTATTTATGGCGATACGGATAGGTGTGTGCTTTTAGATATAATTATACACAGAAGGGCACTTGTCTTGAATTCATGATATCGATTCATAGATATGAGTTTATGACCATTTGAATGCATAAATATAGTCTACTTTCTTATGGCCTTCCTTTGTACCAGAGTTTAAGTTGTTAAAAGCATCAGTAAATTTCTACAGTCATTGCCGTTAGACTTTGAATTGCTCATGCTCTTTGATTATCACCTGTTTGATCATTTTTTTCCCCGTATGCAGCCTGTTTGTCCTCCTTAAAGGTCGCACTTGGAAGGAAGCATTTGTGATTGGCCAAGAAATTGCAACAGCAATTACAGCAATCAATCCAAATCCGGTCACATTGAAGATGGAGAAGGTTTATCAACCATGTTTTCTCCTTACCAAGAAACGCTATGTTGGATATAGCTATGAGAGCCTTGATCAAACTGAACCCTCATTTGATGCCAAGGGTATTGAGACAGTAAGGAGAGACACGTGTGGTGCAGTTGCTAAGATGATGGAGAGATCCTTGAGAACATACTTCGAACAACAAGACATTTCTAAGGTTCTTCTTAGATCTATGTGAGATTATCAAAATGCTTCTTATGTATGTTTTTTTCAGCTGTCACCGTGTCTGAAAAACTCAGGAAACTTCTATTTTTATCGTTTCAATTCTACAAAGGGTAGAACTTTCTCGTTTTGTAGTTCAGAATCTAATTTTACATCTCTTGATTTTGATCAGGTAAAAGAATATGTACATCGCCAATGGTCACGGATTCTCTCAGGACGGATATCCATACAAGATTTTGTTTTTGCCAAAGAGGTCCGTTTGGGAACTTACAGTGAAAGAGCTTCCTCACTCCCACCAGGAGCTATTGTGGCTATGAAAGCAATGAGAGTTGATCCCAGGGCAGAACCTCGCTATGCTGAGCGTATCCCTTATGTTGTGATTCATGGTGAGCCTGGGGCCCGACTAGTTGACTTAGTTGTCCATCCACAAGAACTATTAGCAACAGATACTCCTTACCGGCTGAACGATCTATACTACATCAAGAAACAAATCATACCATCCTTGCAGCGGGCTTTTGGGCTAGTAGGGGCTGATTTGAACAGGTGGTTTTCTGAGATGCCTCGCCCCGTTAGAGAAGCTCCCAGTAAATTCTCAGGCACTCTGAACTCTCACCGGACTAGAATTGATTACTACTATAATTCCAAACATTGCGTCCTTTGTGGAGAGCTTATGCAGGCCGGAAGCCATTTATGTGCTCGTTGCCTGGAGAAGGAGGATGCTTCTGCTTCTGCCGTGATTGGAAGAACCTCAAAACTGGAGAGGGACATCCAGCACCTTGCTGCTGTATGTAGTCCTCTCTCTCTCACACACTCACACACACATACACACATTGTTTTAGTAGTAGACCTTTTGCCAATGTTATCTTGAACTGAATGCCTTCGTTTTGATTCATTCTTATCGCGTCAAATCTTGGCCGAGTAGGTTCTAAAACTGGGAAGGGAAAAAAATGTATAATATATACTCTTTAACCGTAGTCACATGTTCAAGTCAGTTCTGTAAAAGATTTAGTTGGGCTTATTGCTGTTTTCTGACCCATGTCCTTCTTTGTAGATATGTCGACACTGTGGAGGCGGTGACTGGCTCATAGAAAGTGGCGTGAAATGCACATCACTTGCGTGCTCGGTGTATTACGAGAGGCGGAAAGTCCAGAAGGAACTGCAGGCTCTTTCTTCCATTGCTTGTGAAGCAAAACTTTATCCCAAGTGTATGGTTGAATGGTTTTAGTCTATTCCTGTTTGTTTCCCAATCAATATGTGCCACTGTAGTTTTTGATTTGTTGTATAATAATACAAGCATGTTGTATGTAAAAAAATATGATAATGAAATTAAAATAAAGTCTGTATTGTGTATATATCTTTATGCAGTTTGCAATAATTGTTGAACACTAGCGTAGTAGTATGTATATTCATGATTGCTGTTGATGTTTTATAAGCCGGGTATATCTGAGCTTCATCAGGTATCCAAATATCTTAACTTTTGTCATTATTTTTTTTTTATATCATGCAGTATGATCGTAAGTAGATCCAATTCAGACGAACACCAAATTGAACGCCAACAGCAGTATAAGTGCAAATAATATATCAATTCATTTGCTATCGTACGACCATAAACAAGATGATCAGGCACAATCAATGGCCGCACAAAAATGGAAATGAAGAATGAACACAAAGTGTATGCAGGTTGTAGTTAGGCTTGAATGAAACAAGAGAGAACATTCAGCTGATCAGAAATGATCCATATGCACAAGGTCTCCTCTTTACCTTAAAGAACGAAACCTAGCAAGACATCAAACAAACATCATTTGAAATGTTCAATGAGCAATACAAGTCTCTAGTATCGACAAGAAAGCACCTACTTACCAAACAGGCAAACATTATTACTTCCAACTAAACCAAATCTCATACCTTGCTTTATTGATCTATTTTCATGAAGATTGCCAATTCACACTAATTTGTCTGTCTTATAAAACAGAGGAATTAAATTATTCTCTTTTAGTTGAGTGAGGAAGAAAACCAGACAGAGAACCCTAACAGTAGAAGCACATGCTCACATGGTCAGCACACCGTATGTGGTTCAGTCCCACATGGGATCAATGAACACTTTTGCTTGCGCAGCTGGATTCGAACAACATTCATCTCTGAGGGTGATCCACAGTACGGACATTTGCACTTGCAATGCTATCAACCCGGTCTTTGGTGATTTCCACGAAATGACCCAGCATTTCATGGAATTGCCTCAGTCCTGATAACGGAAGAATGATGGAAGAGCGATCTGAACCCGCCACCTGCATTTTTACAAGATGATATAATAAGACTTGTCATGAATCAAATGGTAACCTAAAGAGCATCATGAGTTGTTATTTTAGTATAGTAAATATAATACAAACTTACCTCAGAAATTTTTAAGAAATGGCCTCTGTTGTTGCTTCCAAGATCAAAAAAGAATCTCTTTTGATCAGCTCGAATCACTTTTGAAACACCCATGTTATTCCCAACCTCATCAGCCGGAGACAGCTCAGCTGACCTATCCACATTCCGTTCAGTGGTTGAGGCAGATTGAGTGCTGTGACCAGATATGAAGCCGGCCCCCACATCATCCGAAAGGCCAGCTATACGTTCTGTAGATTCAGAATTTTGCTGTTACAGGAAGTGAAAAGACAGTCGAGGAAAAGAACAAGATTAGCAGTGAAAACTGAGCCTCATTACAAGTGAGGAAAAGGATTGATGCTTTATACAACAGAAAGGCAGTACTAACCTGATTAGAAGTAATGAAATGACTAGATGCTTCATTAATCTCAGCCAAGATGTTACGAAATGCTGTCCAACCTTCATCTCTGGTGCTTCCAGCAGGAACAATAATTGTACTTCGATTTCTGCTCATGGATGCTTCAGATACCTACATGCATAACTCCATATCAATTTTCAGACCTCACAAAGTTGCCTTTAATTATCTTTTCAGGTTCGTATGATACGCTTGTCCTATCCCACATAAATGTAAAATAATTTACCCTCCATAACACTGTTTGCTCACAGGTACCTAATTTGTGTTCAAGTTCGTATCTTTACCAAAATCACTCGTATTTAAAAAGTGTGTGCGAATGATATTATCCATGTAAATGCATTAACAATGGAAATGAATATGATGGTAAAAAGAACAAACAATGATCAAAGAAAGACAAGTATTGATGTTGAGAACAAATCAATTAGTGAAGTTATGAAGGGGAAACATTTATATACAGAGGGTTACAGTTGTCAATCTATTTGACACATTGTAATCAATTTGTTTGCAAAAAGACCTTAGTCAACATCCAATCCTGCAGCACCAATTCACCATATGCACACCAGAGTAAATTTTAAAAAAGTCAACTGAACTACAAGAAAAAAGGATTCAACAGAATGCAAACACGGGTAAGTACTAAAACCAAGTTCACAAGAGAGAAACAAGGCCCATATTTCTATGCTCACAGTGACAAAAAGGAACTGAATTCAACAAAGAAGAACATAGAATACCTTCAAAAAGCGTCCCCTCCTGTTCTCGCCAACATCAAAGTAGAACACCTAGAAAGGCACTTATAAAGATGTGTAAAACGAAAATTCCTTAAAATTATTGGTAGCTGATAGTATAAATTAGAGAAATGAAACTCGAAGCACCTTAGTCTGGAGCTGCAATTCCTTGCTAAAAATCTCTTGATCTTCAGAGTTAACATAGTAATTGAAGAGATCCAGAAACCAATTGATGCCATCGGAAGGCACGATAATTGTAGACCTTGTAGCAGAGGTCTTCTCTGAAATTTTCAGATAGCGTCCTCTGGGGTTTTCCTTGAGATCGAAGTAGAAAAGCTTATGCTCAACCTGTAGAGTCTTGCATAGCAGCTCAACATCGTTCCCTCCCCCAGAATTCCCCTCCATCTCTCTTCTTCTACCTCCGGGAACCACTGTAGCCGAATCTATAAACACTAGTACTACTGAGCAACAATCCGCAAGGAAGAGCACGTGAGAATGGTATAGGATCCGTGTTCAGCTTGGAACACAGATCCGATCTGAACTGGAAGTGCAACCTAAACCGGTAATCGATTCGTCGCGCGCAAGAGGAAGATGGAACGAGGGTGGGTAGAGAAGATTTTAGGGTTTGGAAAAGAGAGTGATCCTTATCATCGCCATATTTAAGTTAGAGCAGCTACCTTCCACGCCAGAATCTGCGGTTTTAACGCCCCCCTTATTTCAGACTTTCCTGCCTACACCATTTACAAATATAATACTTGTAAATGCAATTCAGATAAGTCACAAAATTATTCATTTTCAAGTCACTCTTGCTAATACTTTCACATGTCTTTTATATACATTGAAGTGATGGTTGGATTGGCTGTGTTTGACTTGGGCCTGTCATACACGTGCACTCGTATACACACGACCTCGTTCTATGCTCAGTCTTAACCAGAATTTCATAAGAATAAATTTCATGGGTATTTTTTTTTTAAATAATGCAATTTAGGAATGTTCTTTTGAAAAATATAACATCTTGAACCTTTGGGCACCCGAAAAGGCAAAGAATGTTGCTCTTGGAATGAAACTCAAAGGTACTTGTCATTCTCTTTGGTTTACAATAGGTGGCGGGGCTTTAGGAATGAATTTACTATGGTTAAAGTTTGTTACTTGTCATCCTTAATATAGGAATACCCTAATAAATCCATTGGTTAGCCTATCTTTGTGCCAACTCCATTGTTTGAATGTTTGCTATTTTGTGTGTTTCCTGGTTGATAAATGTGTGCATTCCTGTGTAGCTGCAGTTCCATCCTTGAACAACATACATATATATATAGATAAATAATAAAGTGTTTGTTTCCCTGAAGAATCACCTCCTCCTCCATTGTCTTTTCTAGCTTTTGATTGTGGCTGTGGTGGTGGGGTTCTGCCTGATCTACAAGCACTTGGTCTAGGTTTGAAGCCCCCCGCCCCCCCGCATCTTCCCCCGAAGGGAGAACAATAGCATTCATTCATAAGCTGTAGAGCTTACATTTTTCAGATAATTTCTACTGTAAAATGGAGGAAGGTGTGGGAACAAGGTATTGGTGTCACGTGTGTATGCAAAGTGTGAATCCCATCAGAGAAGTTGAGCTCAAGTGCCCCTTGTGCCTAGGTGGATTCGTCGAGCAAATGGACACCAATGCTTCTAGAAGAAGGCTTGATGAAACAAGGCATGATACTGAATCTGATTTAGTGTCTGATCGTGCTTTGTCCCTTTGGGCACCTATAGTACTTGGCATGATGGGAAATCCGCTAAATAGGCGAAGATCTGGACATCATCATTTCCTTGATGACCATAACAACAATGGCGAAGACAACCAAAATGCGGAAAGACCTAGGGAAGGAGAGACTCAACTTGGTAGGGAGATGAGCTCTATTCTCGGGAGGAGGAGCCCCGCCGCTTTTCTTCAGTTGCTCCAAGGTATTAGTGCAGGGATCTCTGCTGAATCCGAACGTTCCGGAAGTGATAGGGAGGGGGAGAGGGAGAGGGAGAACCGTCGGGAACAAGAACGTGTCATCTTGATTAACCCTTTCAATCAAACTATAGTTGTTCAAGGTGCAGGGAGTAACAATTCTAACCAAGTTCAGAACATGGGTCCGAGTCCATTTGGGACATTTGGCGACTATTTCATCGGTCATGCTCTCGACATGTTGATACAACATTTGGCTGAGAATGATCCTAACAGGCAAGGGACTTTGCCTGCTAAAAAGGAGGCGGTTGAGGCTTTGCTTAATGTCAAGATTGAAGAAGAAGATACGCAATGTCCCGTATGCTTGGATGACTTTGAACTAGGTTCTGAAGCAAAGGAAATGCCTTGCAAGCATAAGTTCCATGATAAGTGTATAACACCCTGGCTTGAGCTTCATAGTTCTTGTCCTGTGTGTCGGTTTGAGTTGCCTGCAGATGAGTCCAAGCGAAATGCAGAGGCGCCTAGGATCAGCAACGACAATCATCATGGGAATAGTAGTGATGTTCGGGACATTCAACAAAATGGTGCAACTGAGACTAACTTTGTCTTACCTTGGCCTCTGAATGTATTCTCGTCTACCTCTCCATCCCGTGGGAACGCTATGTTGTCCTCTCAATCGGCCCCATCAACATCGTCCTCTGGAGCTACTTCACGTTCACAGGCAGATGGAGATTAACTATAGATTGTTCGGCTCTATGGGAAACTTTGATCATGTACATAGTGTATGAAATATGAAGCTGGCACATCTGATATGAGCCAACCAGTTATGTATTATGAATCCACTGTCCTGTTTGAGATTCTTTCATACCTCATTACATTCTGACTTCTTTTGGTCATTCATGTATATGTATGTATGTATAACATTCTGTGTTTGATATTAATGTATTTGCACCACATAATATGAAATAAATTGATTCAAACATATGACTTATAACCAATCTACTGTTCCCACCATAAAAAATAAAAAATAATCAATCTACTGCAGAAACTAAACGATATATAAGTTTTCTGAAAAAATGAAGTGCCACTCTTCAACTTGTAATACTCAAATGTCAAAAACTCGGGTTGCAGTCCGGAAAGCTAATGCTTGCTTACTTGACAGTCATGATCTTGATAACAGATGAAGATCCCATACGATGAAGAGCCACAACGGAATCTCCCTCCTTGCATAGCCCCTTAGCCTTAGCATGCTCAATGGCATTCACCAGTGCTTTGTCAGTAGCCTCAGAGTGAGAAGCACCGGCAGAACCTTCCAATAAAACAGGAAGCAAACCCCGGACGATAAGGCTGTGCCTTGCAGGAGCTTCATCACTACATGACCATTCATGGAAATCCGCCTTAATATCCGGAACTACGACAGACAGTATGGGAACAGATGGCCTATACTTGGCAACGAGCTTTGCAGTGGTTCCGCCTCTTGTTAGCACCAGGATAAAGGCCGCCCTGATCGATTTTGCAGTTTGAACAGCTGATGATGCAAGGCTTTCCAAAGGACTCAAAGGCTTTGGTGTAGCCAAGGTAATCATCTTGAATATGCCTTCATAGTCTAGAACATTCTCTGCCTCTATGCATATTTTGGCCATTGTCCTAACAGCTACCTCTGGATAAGCTCCGGCAGCAGTCTCTCCACTAAGCATGACACAGTCTGTGCCATCGATAACAGCATTAGCAACATCAGTTGCCTCAGCACGAGTTGGCCTCGGGGACTTGATCATAGACTCCAACATCTGTGTTGCAGTCACCACAGGCTTTCCTTGCATGTTACACTTGTAAATCATCGCCTTTTGTGCCAAAAATATTTTCTCTGTAGGAATTTCCATGCCAAGATCACCTCTAGCCACCATAAATGCGTCTGACATCGCAAGGATCTCATCAAAATTTGCTACACCTTCTTGATTTTCAACCTATCAGAAAGAAACAGAGATAGCATAAGTTGTTTGTATTTAGATATGTTATGAACCCAGGATAAGAATCAGAATGAGACAGCCTCTATTGCAGCAACCATAAAATAGATTCGATACCAGTAATTGCAATGCTTAATGATTATAAGATCAATAACTAACCTTGGACATCAGAAGAATGCTCTTTGAATGTTCACCCAAAAGTTTGCGAGCCTCGACAAGGTCAGAACCTTTGCGAACAAAAGAAAGAGCAATCAGGTCAATCTTATTAGGAATTCCCCAGTTCAAGATGTCATCTCTGTCTTTTTCAGTCAATGTAGGAAGGTCCACAATCACCCCAGGGAGATTAACATTCTTCCTCTCACCGAGAAGGGCGGAATTCTCGCATCTACACTTGACAAGACCATGCTCCTCATCACAAGACACAACAGTGAATGTGATAGTGCCATCTGCGCAAAGGATGACACTACCCGGCTTCACATGCTCAGCTAACTTCTTGTAACTCATGCATATCGTCTTCTCATCCCCTTTAAGGCTGTAATCTGTAGAGATTGTGATTTCTTGATCCTGAATAAGTTGGATCGGCTTGCCGTCCTTCAAAAATCCGGTACGGATTTCTGGACCCTGTACATACACAACTAAAACTGAAGAGATATTTTCCTGATAGTAGACAAATAAAAACAAAAATCCAGATCCTACTTTGACTAGAAAAGGTTATTATAAGGATGGATGACGTGACATCTAATGATTGAAATTCGGCAGCCGATTACCTAAATAAAGTATATATGAAGTTGAAACAAGATCGAAAAGACTACATGGCCTCCTAGTTGATTAATATCGAACTCCAATAAAGCACGCAAACAAAACAACGAACAAAGAAAGTCGAATGCAAACGAGATCGATATACCTTGGTATCAAGCATGACGGCGCAGAGAATACCGGTATTAAGCATGGCTTGGCGGAGATTATCTAGGGTTTCCTGATGGTAAGAATGAGAACCGTGAGAGAAGTTGAAGCGAGCGACGTTCATGCCGGCCTTCAACAGCTTCTCAATCATGTCAACGGATCGAGAAGCAGGGCCAAGCGTGCATACGATCTTAGTTTTGTGTTTCTTCTCAATGGGCGCCATTGAAGAGCCTATGCTTCCGACCTCTGTGTTAAGCATTTTCAATGGTACAGCTTTAAGATCTTCGGACGAAGAATAGCAAGCAGAGTGAACCATTATCGAATGCTCTTTAGGATGAAGAGACGGCGATAGCTTAGATTGAAGAAGAATATATAGGAAGAAAGGAAGGTGCTTTGGATTTGAGATATTCGCATGGGCTTGACCTTATTTATAAAGGCGTTCATAGCTTAGAGGCGCGCTCCAATTAACCCTGTCTTGCTTCCCACACTTCCTTCTTTGCCCTTACTAAATACGAATATTTTTCTCACCAAAAATAACATTACGAATTTACGAATATTATATTGTTCTATTTTTCCCTCCTCACAATCATAAAAGCACGAATATTTATTATTCTGTTTCATCTACAAAAGTAACAAAATACCCCAAGTACCAATGTTCTACAATTTTGTAAGGGTAAGTACGTAATTTACAAAAAATACAAAATAAAAATAGTGTTTATTTTAGTCTAGACAATAAAATACATATAAATTATGTTACGATTAAGTATATTTCACCAAAAATTACATTATGGATTTTTTTTTTAAATAGTAAGAGAATAAGAATTTCCACCACAAGAAAAGCAGGGGTCGGCCTGCAACTTCAGAAAAGACTTCAAAAAGGGAGATTGACTTCGGGGTCAAGATTTCGAAGTCTTCAATGTGGCCTTCATATGTATAAAATTCCGGGCAAGCACGAATGAGAAATTTCAGCCGAAATTCTTCAAAATGGTCGGGATCAGTCTTTCTTTTGCTCCTTTTGAACACCTAACATGTACCACTTCGAGGCTTGAATCTAAAATGTCTCATTTAGGCTCGATATCCGCCAAGATACCTGAAAAACCGACAAAAACTTGTGTAGACATATATTCTAGCAATATATAAGTCAAATCACACACATATGTCACAAGTTAATGTCAATGAATGCAAAGCAAAGGAAAAATCTACCTAAATGCATACCTAAACTAAGTCCTAAATCATGTTATCAAAATATCTCATACTTGCACATTACTTGTCCCCAAGCAAGATTCAAAGCTAAGACACTAAATGACATGATATATGCAAGTGCAAAACACAAAAACAAAATATTTTTGGTATGTGCTTCTAGACATAAATCACCCTCAAAGTGATGCTTCAAGGCTACGGATAAAAAAAATGAGTGTCAAAGAGAAATAAGCATGAAAAGACGATCACACTTTACACCGGAATGCATACATGCAAAGCAAGTCCAAAATGTCTAGATTAATCATGAGGAAATCAAGTCTAAACCACTAAGTCAAAACACGCAGTAGCCATATGAGAACTGAGAAGAACAAATGAGGATTGAAAAAAAATCAATCAAAGAACAAGAGAGGAAGTAAGATTTTTAGAGAGCAACAGATAGTTGATATTCTTTTGATACCATGATATTCCTTTGATACCATGAAAAGTATTATAAAATCCGATTCAGTATTAATCAGGTAAATGTGCAAATATATACACAAGTAGCAAAAGAAAAAAAACCTAATAGGGATAATTCACACTAATCGCGATTATGAAACTAAATTACAAAATATGCACAAAAAATGACACTATACATTTTCTTCAGGTTCAAATTGTATAATCCAAACGATACAGTTTATCCTCTGTAAGAATAAAATTATTCTGAGGCAACACACATTATTTGGTTTATAGTTTCGTGCAATGTAACAAAGATTTTGAGGCATCTACTACGATACTTTTGAAACAACAAAGAATGTGGAAATGCTAATTTCCTTGATTAAATAGAGAAACATTGTTGATAAGACGAAATAAAAGGAATATATGTTTGGGCAATTTTTTTAATCCTTCACTTTTTTTTAATAAGGGAAAGCGGTTCGAAACATTAGACGACACACCGTCTATTGATCGAAAGGCCGAAAAATCGGTAGACAGACTAACCGTCATGAAGAACATGAATAAGCAAAAATCAAAGAAAAACACAAAAATGCATCAGGAAAACCCGAAATCAGAGAGCTCTTCAAGGGAAAGGAGCAGGAGTCAGTCACTAGAAAACAAAGATATCAAAGTTTGTCGTCGAAGGAAGTGCACAGGAGGGAAGCTTGAGAATAACTGTGGACACCTCCGATTTGGACCCGAAGTAGAGTCTTCAGAAGTCGATCTCAAATCCAAAACCCCTCCTAGTCAAACAAGCCGAACCGCCAAAAGAACTCGCTTCAAACTCGAAAGACGTCATGACAAGCCCGAAAATCCTTAGACATACTCACATACAAACGTGTGTAAATCTTTGAGAAAGGAGATGGTGGAGCACAATAAAATGTAGCAATATTGGTAATTATTTATTTTGTCGTGAACAAGAGATTGGGTGATTAGGATTAGTCTAAAAAAGGCGGGTTTCGCCGAATAAAAGATTTTGGGTAAAAGATTTTAATATGACAAAAAAACTTTTATAAAAATCTTTTGAAGGATGTCAACACAAGTCCTCTTTTTTTTTTTTTTGAGTTTACATTATTTAGTAAAGTTTGTCCTAAAATAATAAAAATGAGGCCCAAATTAAAAGCAAATCCACCTAATACTGGAAGAGAATGGGCTAATATATTTGTAGAAACAATTTGATTTATTAGTCTTTTTTCAGTTTTGTTTTTAGTAAATGTACTCCTTGAGAGAAGGGTGTGTAGAGTTTGAAAATAAATACAAAAATTTGGGGTATGTTTACTTAATTGAAACATTAAAAAACCTAGTTACTACTCTAGTTTCTCAAAAAGGCCTAGTTACCAAAATTGCCCATATATATTACTTGTGATTTTAGGACAAAGTCAATACGCAGCCAACAACAGAAGATGCATAACAGCCGTTTGAAGCAAAAGCAAACTACATCCAGATCCGAGGGAGTGAATGAGTACCCACTGCCATTAGACTCAGAATTATGTTGATCTCGCTAAAGATTGAACTAGAAAATGGCTTGAGCAAGCGGATCTTTGGCAACATTTTTCGAGGCACCCAAATCCGGTTGCGATTGATATATTTTTTTTTTATTGTTGATCTAGGCGAGGTTGGGTCTCGGTGAGTTCTCACATTTGGATCAGGTGTGCGAATGAAATCTTTTTTTAAAAAGGGTATTAATCACTTTAAGGCTTTTGAAAAGCATATATGTAGGAATGGGAGATTACTCTCATAACTTTAATTTTGTTTACGAGAAGAGAATTTCCCTTTGAAGGAGTTCTTATGGATGTGTTTCGTATAAAACTTATTGGTTTAGCAAAGCTTGATTTGCTTTTTTGCAAGGAGTAAATAGCGGTTTGGTAAGAAACTCAAAAGTTTTTAATGTTGGCAGATTACCCCTTCAAGATTTTGATTTTGAGAGATTTTACCTTCAAGATTTTTTTTTAATCCTTCACTTAACAAGAAGACAGAATTTAACTATGAAACATAATCCCTATCATCTGAAACCAAACAGTAGGTAAGAAAAAGAACAAGAGAAAGAGGGGAAAGGAGATCAAGAACGCTTGTAAACTTCCATCAAGAAATGGAATTTTACAAGCTTGAGGCTATTTTATATCATTTCCCGTCTCCATTTCATGAAACAGATCTTCAGCAGGGAGCAGATATATTTTTTTTATCACCAGGGTGCAAAAGACCAGGCCTTCTCTACTCGATGACAAGCCTATTTATAATCACCAGCAGGAAGCCAGAGAGACCATTAGCCTCTCAATTGGCCACAGTATTCTCAGATGATATCGTCGTCTTCACATTCTCTGTGGCATTTCCACTAATTGCAGCTAATCCGTTTTCAGAAGGCTTTACATCACCATTAGCAACAACAGGGAATACGGCTTCATTCAACGAGTCCGAACCCACAACTGCAATCTGTGGATTCTGCTCACCATTTTGTCCTTCTTTGTTCTTCTCACCATAATTCCTTCCCTCCCACGCCTGAAATTGATGGCAGATCAGTTCAAAAGATTAACAAATTATAGACTTTCATATGAACGAGATAATACAACATTCACAAAATAATTCACTTGCCTGTTTCCGAAACTGCTGCTGCTTAACCTTCCTCTCCTGGATCATTTTCTGACGTCCCTCATAAAAGCCAAAGTCATCTAGAATAGAGGTTTTACTCGCATGCTCTTTGAATATCTTAACCACCTGAAGACCCTGCTCTAACTTGACCTACAAGAGAGTTGTCAGCATTTTCTGTGTTAAACAACCATATGTAAAATATAATAGAAACCTATTTCTGATACTTCTTTAGATAATCCATACCTCTTGAGTGTCACGGCTGTTGGTCACAGGCTTGTTTTCATTGTTCTCAAGGGTGATATGTTTTAACAAACTGTTTGGGACATCTTTAACAATGTGCCACTTGAGAGGAAAACTGCCATTCCACTTGTCCTGCTGCCAGTACTCAACACTCTTCTCAAAGTCTACAGTGCCAACCATCTCAGCAAGCCCAACAAATTGACCACTAGTATTCACCTGAAACGGTATTTTAATTTAGAAAAAAGTAAAGAAACTAAAACTGAATATTTAAGATCTTGCTCACTTCAACAAAAAGCATACCGAGAAAAGAAGAAAAACAGGACAACCACCAGACTTCTCTTGAGCCTCCCTGTATGCTGCATCAAGCTTCTTGTTACCATTGGGTGTGCTAGACCAAACATTGTATTTGATGCTCTTGTGAATATCATCCTCACTGTAAGACTTGATGATAAAGAATTTTGCTTGAGAATAAGTGTCCGGGAAATCTGAATGGTTATACTGTTCTCTGTCTGGAACAGCAGTCAAATTACTTTTCTCATCACCAAGGTTTCCAACAGATGGTATAAGCTGTCCCTTAACAGCCAAAGTGATTGGTGAAAAAGCCTTCTGGCTCTTAGAGATCTTGGCCCTAGGACCCCTGTTAAGCTCATTCAAACCATCCATAGTTTCATTTCCATAGCGGAAGTAACCATTACTCCTCCCACTGTTTCTGTACCTGCTATCAACAGGGTACCACCCATTACCATTAGGATATCCATAGTGGCCCCCTGATCCATAAGCCATGCCTGATTTTACTGCATTTCCATACTGGCCATACAGCTTGCTAGGAT
Organism: Fagopyrum esculentum; assembly: GCA_033239045.1. Lineage (NCBI taxonomy): Eukaryota > Viridiplantae > Streptophyta > Magnoliopsida > Caryophyllales > Polygonaceae > Fagopyrum > Fagopyrum esculentum. The sequence goes on along the minus strand of BSUD01000007.1, from coordinate 198,673 downwards.
AAATCCGATTCATGAATCCATGAGTGTTGCCCATGCCAGACATAGGCCTGTTTTGACCCTGAAAATACAGTGCAAGGATCATGTTATAAATTTCAAATAGATTATCAGCATAAGAAAAATGGTAGAAACTTGCAACAGATGAACATCAAAGTTGCGCATGTCCATCGATAACATTTCACCGAAAAAGCCAGCTATATGCTTTGATTAAATCATTTAAGCAAGCACATTCATACACATAATTTAACTCATTAAGGAAAATCAAAATATGATAGCGGGTGAGAAGGGAAAAAATTTATGCAGTAAAACTGTATAACTACCAAAATTGCTTAAGACACACCCACTCAGAACAGAAACGAAACAAAACTGATCAGGATGGTTTGAAATATACCATGACATTTGTGTTAGATCGTGAACTATAATTCTTGGATGATTGGTTAGTGTTGGCGCTTGACCAAGCATATGAATAGCCAGTCATTGACCTATTCTGACCATCAACATATGCTTGTGCATCCAGCCAAGGAAGGGGAGATTGGAAACCATCAGAACCAAATCTTGGATCCTGATAGCTTGAAATCGGAAACCCACTAGGCAAGGTAGATCTTCCATGCTTGGAGCTAAATGACGAGTCCTGGTGATCAGGTTTGACAGGTACAGTTCCATTAGCTACTTTCCCGCCTCCATTTGCAACAGTTGGAGTATCAATTCCACCTGTTTCAACAGATAAAGGCAACTGGGAAGCCGCTGTGGAGGGTAATTCCATTTGAGGTGCAGCATCAGGTGGAGAGGTAAATGTCCCAGTTGTTGGAGCAACTGGTGAGAAATAGGGGCTGGGATATTGATACTGTTGATGTGCGTATAACTGGTTCTCATGCCCAATGGTTGGCACAGGTGAAGTGGCTGGTGAATATGGTCCATAAGGTGCATACCCATATCCATGGTGGTACATGAGCGACCCATTGTCCCCATAAACTCCCTGTTACAATGAATGGCAGGTAAGCATAACTTACAAAACAGCATAACTCAAATGAATTAAAAGATAACTGCTATACTTACTTGGGAACCATCTGCATTAACATATCTAGAATAGTCATCCCACTCAGTAACAGCCCCGTCATAGCCTGCTAAAAACAAAGACATAACAGATATGATCAATGAGAAACAAGGGATAGAAACACAAACAAAACTGCCGGAACCTTAAAAGTGAAACCCCACTTGGAGTGCACATGTTTTGGTTAGCTAACCATAATAATATGCAGCATGTTGATAATTATTGGGAAAATAACATTGAGAAGCATCCATATTATTTGTCGAAATGTGGCCATTTGGGGCGTTCTTTGAATCCACTGTTCCCATTTGAGCGATTGGGGCCTGAAAATAACGCCAGCAATCTCAAGTTAGAATATTGAAACCCATGATTCAAAGGATTCATCTAAAATCATCACCTTTGTATTGACCTCTGGGAGATCCAAATTGGTATTCGTCTTTGACTGAGAGCCCAAAGATAGGTTCTGCAGTAATCCAGCAGCTTCTATAGAAACTAAAGTGAAGGAAAAAAAACGTCAACTTATACAAAGCTGCAGAATTCAGATTCACATATCGTAAACAAAAATCAATTCAAATCAATTTCAATTCAATAACGTTAATGATCAACTGAGTCATTTAACAACAGTAGCAGTTGCAAAGTGTGTGTAACAACGACACGCTAAAAACAACAGAATAAAAACAGATCTGGCACGCACAAGCCCGATAAGTACTAAAAGATCGACAAATCAACCATGATAATCATACAGAGCAGAAATTCGAATTCAAATTCACAAACAAACTTAAATCTAGAGGTATAAAAAGAGGGGGAGGAAGAAGGATACGATCCGGCTGAGGAGCAACAGCGGCCATGACGAGACTTGAGGATAGATGGATCGACAGGTAAACCCCGAGATGAAGGAGGATAGGAGGGGTTTATGGATAGAGTAACCCTAGGAGAGAGAATGAGGAGCGCGATACGCTCACAGCCGCCAAGGGTTTGGGTTTTGGGGAAAGAGGGAACTCAAAACCGGGTTTCACTCTAAATATATGTGGTCGATTCAAATATTTCCACGCGGCCCAATCACCACCTCCTAAGTTAACCGTTTATATTTTTAAGCAGCCCGCGTTTGACATTTTTTTCTTCTATGGTCTGTCTCTTCGTTTTAAGAAAATTCGAAATATACTGCATTAGTATAATGTTGACATAACGTGTTTTTTCATAAATTAAATTTTTTAACGAATTAAGTTAATAAATTTTTTTAATAAAATCAAATTTTAAAACAATATCTTTTTACTTAAATTTAATAAATAATATTTAATTAATTAATTTAAAATAATATTTAATTAGTTCGATTAAAAACGAATCCAAACAATAAAACATTATCTAATTGGTTAGTTTAAAACAATATTTAATTAATTAGTTTTAAAAAATATTGAATTGCCTTCTAATAACCAGCCGTAGATCACGAGTTTGTTACACTCGGTTTCAAATGAAATCAAAACAATATCTAATCAGTTAGTTTTTTTAAAATTTGGATTCTTTTTTTCAGTAGCATACCTATATAAGAAAAAAAATAACAAAAAGAATTTTTTAAATTTGTATTATTAATTCTGTTGTAACAAACTTATCTAATTAGTTTTTTTAAAAAATTATATAATTGGTATCTCCCTTTAAAATTGATACAATATATACTCGATTATTCAGTAAACGTATTGGGTAAGCTTTGTCAGAATTGTTATATATACTTAATCACATTTAGTTTAGGCAACGGGGGACTTACATGTCTCAAGGTAATCCCAACTATAAACCACGTTCAGCTTCCCGCAGGAAAATCCTCTATGTCTGATCAAACAATGCACACAATCAACAACTATCCGATATGCTAGAATTTCTCAACTTCTAGTCTCAATGATTTTTACAAGATCATATAACAACATGCTAAAAGGTTCTCACTTTTAGTCACAATGATCTCTACAAGAGCGTATAACAACTTGCAAGAAGATTCCTACTTCTAGTCTAAATGAGCCTCACACGGTCATATAACGATATGCTAAGATGTTCTCAATCCTAGTTTCAAGATCCTCACAAGATCAAATGACAACACAACAAGTTATACGTTCAATGAAAAAACTCTTTTTAAATAGTCATTCTATGTCTTCTACAACCTTCTTTAATGTATTATCGATAAAATATGTGATTAAAGACTATCATAGGAAGAGAACAATCAGATTTACTGTTAGTTAGTTAGAAACCACAATAAATGGTTTACCTGTTTCAAAAACGGGGTTGCATCGATTGCGCCCAACTTGACGGCCACATGTTTTAAGCATGTCAACAATACTTGATTTCATGGACTCCAAATAACTTTCTTCCATGGGCATCTCCACATTTTCTCTCCTGTTACTTCTGATGTGGTAAGTACCTTTTAACGAGGTCATTTCTTGGTGTGAAAATGCCTATACAGAAAGAACGCAAGGTTATAACATAGACCGTGATTAATCGCATGGGTAATCTTCCTTGGACAAGCTTACAAAATCATGTTAGTAAACAGGTCATAAAATGATGAATACAATATAGATATACTTTGTTAAGTTCAATGACGTTAGAGCCTAAAAGCATAAAGCTTATGATTACACTGCAAATTCTACAAACATATTATATAAAACCATGTGCTCAACTTGCAATGGAAGGTCCGAGAGCTACTGCACAAGCTCCGGTTAACGTTGTCAGATCAACAACCTACAAAATGGTTTAAAATATAAGTCCAAAGCTCTTCAACTAATATAATTTTATAATTCAAACTAATTGATGGAAATAAAATATTTTAGAAAAATATTAATTTTATTTTGTGAAGTTAAATAAGCAAATATATATATATATATATATATATATATATATATATAGTTTTAAGTTTAAAATGGATTTAGCCCTTTAATTTATAGAATCAACTTCTTCTCTAGGGATGGCTCATTCGATGGAAAATCATTCTCGTTCAAATTCCAAACCACCCATTCAATCATTCTAATTCCGATTCCAAACCTTACCAAACCCAAGGTATTAATATAAATCATTCCGATTCCGATTCCGATTCCATGAAAATCGTACCAAACGGGCCCTTAAGACATCTACTACGATGTTTTTGACACAGAAAAGATGGTGGAAATGGTAATTTCCTTGATTAAATAGAATAGAGAAACACTGTTGATAACACGAAATAAAAGGAACATATTTTTGGGCAATTTTTTAATCCTTCACTTAACAAGAAGACAAAATTTAACTATGAAGCATAATCCCTATCATCTGAAACCAAACAGTAGGTAAGAAGAAGAACAAGAGAAAGGGGGGAAAGGAGATCAAGAAAGCTTGTAAACTTCCATCATGAAATGGAATTTTACAAGCTTGAGGCTATTTATATCATTTCCCGTCTCCATTTCATGAAACAGATCTTCAGCAGGGAGCAGATATATCTTTTGTTATCACCACGGTGCAAGACCAGGCCTTCTCTACTCGATGACAAGCCTATTTATAATCACCAGCAGGAAGCCAGAGAGACCATTAGCCTCTCACTTGGCCACAGTATTCTCAGATGTTATCGTCGTCTTCACATTCTCTGTGGCATTTCCACTAATTGCAGCTAATCCGTTTTCAGAAGGCTTTACATCACCATTAGCAACAACAGGGAATCCAGCTTCATTCAACGATTCCGAACCCACAACTGCAATCTGTGGATTCTGCTCACCATTTTGCCCTTCTTTGTTCTTCTCACCATAATTCTTTCCCTCCCACGCCTGAAATTGATGGCAGATCAGTTCAAAAGATTAATAATTTTATAGACTTTCATATGAACGAGATAATACAACATTCACAAAATAATTCACTTGCCTGTTTCCGAAACTGCTGCTGCTTAACCTTCCTCTCCTGGATCATTTTCTGACGTCCCTCATAAAAGCCAAAGTCATCTAGAATAGAGGTTTTATTGGCATGCTCTTTGAATATCTTAACCACCTGAAGACCCTGCTCTAACTTGACCTACAAGAGTTGTCAGCAGTTTCTGCGTTAAACAACCATATGTAAAATATAATAGAAACCTATTTCTTGTACTTCTTTAGATAATCCATACCTCTTGAGTGTCACGGCTGTTGGTCACAGGCTTGTTTTCATTGTTCTCAAGGGTGATATGTTTTAACAAACTGTTTGGGACATCTTTAACAATGTGCCACTTGAGAGGAAAACTGCCATTCCACTTGTCCTGCTGCCAGTACTCAACACTCTTCTCAAAGTCTACAGCGCCAACCATCTCAGCAAGCCCAACAAATTGCCCACTAGTATTCACCTGAATCGGTATTTAATTTTAAAAAAAGTACAGAAACTAAAGCTGAATATTTAAGATACTGCTCACTTTAACAAAAACCATACCGAGAAAAGAAGAAAAACAGGACAACCACCAGACTTCTCTTGAGCCTCCCTGTATGCTGCATCAAGCTTCTTGTTACCATTGGGTGTGCTAGACCAAACATTGTATTTGATGCTCTTGTGAATATCATCCTCACTGTACGACTTGATGATAAAAAATTTTGCTTGAGAATAAGTGTCCGGGAAATCTGAATGGTTATACTGTTCTCTGTCTGGAGCAGCAGTCAAATTACTTTTCTCATCACCAAGGTTTCCAATAGATGGTATAACCTGTCCCTTAACAGCCAAAGTGATTGGTGAAAAAGCCTTCTGGCTCTTAGAGATCTTGGCCCTAGGACCCCTGTTAAGCTCATTCAAACCATCCATAGTTTCATTTCCATAGCGGAAGTAACCATTACTCCTCCCACTGTTTCTGTACCTGCTATCAACAGGGTACCATCCATTACCATTAGGAAATCCATAGTGGCCCCCTGATCCATAAGCCATGCCTGATTTTACTGCATTTCCATACTGGCCATACAGCTTGCTAGGATAAATCCGATTCATGAATCCATGAGTGTTGCCCATGCCAGACATAGGCCTGTTTTGACCCTGAAAATACAGAGCAAGGATCATGTTATAAATTTCAAATAGATTATCAGCATAAGAAAAAATGGTAGAAACTTGCAACAGATGAATATCAAAGTTGCGCATGTCCATCGATAACATCCCACTGAAAAAGCCAGCTATATGCTTTAATTAAATCATTTAAGCAAGCACATTCATACACATATAAATAACTCATTAAAGAAAATCAAAATATGATAGCAGGTGAGAAGGAAAAAAAATTTATGCAGTAAAACTGTATAATTACCAAAATTGCTTTAAGACACACCCACTCAGAACAGAAACGAAACAGAACTGATCAAGATGGTTTGAAATATACCATGACATTTGTGTTAGATCGTGAATTATGATTCTTGGACGATTGGTTAGTGTTGGCGCTTGACCATGCATATGAATAGCCAGTCATTGACCTATTCTGACCATCAACGTATGCTTGTGCATCCAGCCAAGGAAGGGGAGATTGGAAACCATCAGAACCAAATCTTGGATCCTGATAGCTTGAAATCGGAAACCCACTAGGCAAGGTAGATCTTCCATGCTTGGAGCTAAATGACGAGTCCTGATGATCAGGTTTGACAGGTACAGTACCATTTGCTACTTTCCCGCCTCCATTTGCAACAGCTGGAGTATCAATTCCACCTGTTTCAACAGATAAAGGCAACTGTGAAGCCGCTGTGGAGGGTAATTCCATTTGAGGTGCAGCAGCAGGTGGAGAGGTAAATGTCCCAGTAGTTGGAGCAACTGGTGAGAAATAGGGGCTGGGATATTGATACTGTTGAGGTGCGTATAACTGGTTCTCATGCCCAATGGTTGGCACAGGTGAAGTGGCTGGTGAATATGGCCCGTAAGGTGCATACCCATATCCATGGTGGTACATGAGCGACCCATTGTCCCCATAAACTCCCTGTTACAATGAATGACAGGTAAGCATAACTTACAAAACAGCATAACTCAAATGAAATAAAAGATAATTGCTATACTCACTTGGGAACCATCTGCATTAACATATCTAGAATAGTCATCCCACTCAGTAACAGCCCCGTCATAGCCTGCTAAAAACAAAGATATAACAGATATGATCAATGAGAAACAAGGGACAGAAACACAAACAAAACTGCCGGAACCTTAAAAGAAACCCCACTTGGAGTGCACATGTTTTGATTAGATTACCGTAATAATATGCAGCATGTTGATAATTATTGGGAAAATAACATTGAGAAGCATCCATATTATTTGTCGAAATGTGGCCATTTGGTGCGTTCTTTGAATCCACTGTTCCCATTTGAGCGTTTGGGGCCTGAAAATAACGCCAGCAATCTCAAGTTAGAATATTGAAACTCATGATTCAAGGGATTCATCTAAAAAAATCACCTTTGTATTGACATCTGGGAGATCCAAATTGGTCTTCGTCTTTGACTGAGAGCCCAAAGAAAGGTTCTGCAGTAATCCAGCAGCTTCTATAGAAACTAGAGTGAAGGAAAAAACATCAACTTATACAAAGCTGCAGAATTCAGGTTCACAGATCCTAAACAAAATTAAATTCAAATCAATTTCAATTCAATATCGTTAATGATCAACTAAGTCATTTAACATCAGTAGCAGTTGCAAAGAGTGTGCAACAACGACACGCTAAAAACAACAGAATAAAATCAGATCTGGCACGCACAAGCCCGATAAGTACGAAAAGATCGACAAATCAACCATGATAATCATACAGAGCAGAAATTCGAATTCAAATTCACAAACAAACTTAAATCTAGAGGTATAAAAAGAGGGGGAGGGAGAAGAAGGATACGATCCGGCTGAGGAGCAACAGCGGCCATGACGAGACTTGAGGATAGATGGATCGACAGGTAAACCCCGAGATGAAGGAGGATAGGAGGGGTTTATGGTGAGCTAGAGAAACCCTAGGAGAGAACGAGGAGCGGGATGCGCTCACAGTAAACACAGCCGCCGAGGGTTTGGGTTTTGGGAAAACGGGGAAAAAGGAACTCCAAATCGGGTTTTCTCCTCTAAATATATGTGGTAGTCTGGTAGATTCAAATATCTCCACGCGGCCCAACCACTACCTTTACCGTTTTAATTTTTAATCCGGCCGCGTTTTTTTCCCCTTCCTATGGTCCATTTCTGTTTTCTTAGTTTTTAAGAAAAATTGTCAACATAAATATCTTACAGATTTCAGACTTATTGTCAGATAAAGAAAATATATTTTAAAAAAGAAAAAAACTTATTACTTATCTCCACCACATATGAATAAGTTTATCAGCCGGTTAAGATTTAACATGTTACACAACTAAACCACAGAAACATATTGAGAGTGAAATTACTTGCTTATTATTACCTTTGATGTGGCTTTGCAGATGCAGGTTGCAGGATTTTTGGTTCCACAGGCACTTTGAAAATCTGGATGGAGAAAGAACAATATGTCAACAAGCCTTTGACGTGCTAGTTCTTTCCAAATTGATGACTATACTTGGTAAAATTGAGTCAATAACAGATGGCAATTGAACCTCCTTAACGACACGGCCAATAGAAATGCGAGATTATGTGTCCAACTTGTTTCTGTCAAGCATCTTCAATGTACATTCCTCCTTCAAGAGAGCTAAACTTACTGAAGTTCATTCCTAAGACATCTTTAACAGATATAGGATGCACAAGAATGTCATTGTTTGTAGATATGTACTGATGTACATGATCTGCTAGCGCTCTGAGTGACCTTATACATATGCAGCAGGAACGTATCAGCTAAAATGGTGAGCAAGTGCATTTCTCAAATATATTGTGAAACCTAGATTTGTAATTGCTTGATTGATCGCATCAGCAATAATAACAATGTAAGTCAGTGTAGCTTTTGGCCATAGGCTAAGACTATAAGCAAGGAAATGCACCGGATAATCTATATAAGCCTATAACTCCATAAGCAAGGACATGCACCAGATAAGCCATTGAAAGATTCCCATGAACTGCTAGAACATAGTGACTGACAATAATCTTTGCTAAAATTAAACTGGTTGTGAAATTCAAATCAACTAACTCATCCATAAAAGTAAAATACAATCAGTGACCCTTGTGCTTTCCAGTTTTCACTCCATTAGAGACCCGAACATGTACTTCTTTTAGAATATACAAAAAGTGCTTCCAAATAGTACTATTGAGCTCACCCAATGTTACTTATTTTGTTGGGAAAGCAGTGTGAGTTATTAATAAAACTGCCATTAGAGGAAGCAAGAAGCCAAGCAAGGTCGACCACTCAAGCAAACTCCACTTACCGGGCACTGCAAAATATGATGTGGTACAAGAGAGACTCTTGCATTGTGGTCGCATCTCCTCCTGATCCGAGAAGATCATGAATGAGGCTTAGGTATGGCAGACCCTGACAAATTCTGCTTTCTATTTCATAAACCTTTTCAAATACTCCAACCTGTTAAGTGTTAATATAAGGAAGTATAGCTACACACTCACTGAGCAGAATCTGTGTTCATGATATGTGCATTCATAACCAGAAAGTAGAGAAACTAAATACTTCAATTTACATGCCAGTTAAAGACTCCTAGTCCTTATGATGAAATTCAACCCTTGTAGTTGTATTGTTGTATATACTAGACTGCTTTCTAGCTATATTCAGGTTCAAAAGAAATCAAAATGACACCCTAGTGCACAAAACCAACGCACTTATCACCAGCACTCTCTTCAAAAGAAGCTTAGTTGCAATTCTTAAGTATAGATCCAACAAATTCGACGGAAGGATTACTATTCAGAATGCCAAACACAATTGAGGGCCAACAATCTCAAATCCAAGTGTTTTGTTTTTTTTACCCCCAACAGCACTCAGCTCGTAAGTACATCTGATTGATAAACACTAACTAGTGAAGAGACTGATATATTGGGGACAAAAATATATACCATAGCTTGCCTAATCATCATCGAGAGATAAATTCTGGAACTATTAAAGCTAAACTCTACGGATGATCTACCTTTGCAAGCATACATAATGAAGACTTGCATTTAGCAAATTAATAAACATAAATTAGAGGTTTGGCGTTTTTGAGAAGCTCCAGCTACACCCCAAATAGCTTCCATCTTTTGATGCTCGCCGCTAATCGTCGTCCGTAATGGCGTAATCTGACTTCGCTTTGAATTTTCGTCATTAACATACGGGTCACAAAGGAAGCACGTGGGCCTTTATTGGGCCGGATCATACTGTTTTCTTTTTTTTCCTAAGCGGCCCATAAAATCTCTGCATGTCCAGATATCAATATGCATTTTAGGGTTTAGTATAGTGCACTGACCCCTTCCGAAGCGCCGCTACCTCTAAGAAAGAACTTAGAAACCCAACCTACTAACATAGTCCGTAAATTCTTCTCTGGAGAAATTATCAAATAAGCCATCCTTGTCAAGGCGTTTGTTTAGGGTACTTTCCATTTGTTCCCATCTGCGCGGGGGTGGTGTTAATCTCCGATGTCTATTGACTATGGTTGGTTTTTGGACCATCAAGCGGAGAAGTCTGTCTACTATTCTCAAACTTTCTATCCTTGTGGTAATATAGCTAAGCTTCTTACTCCGATGAGAATTCTAGTAATTTTTTATTGCATTGTCTGCTTGTCCCTCTAATATCCAAGCAATAAAGGACCACATGTGTAAAGATATTAAAAACAGACAAAAAATCATAATATAAGAATTTTTTTTTTAAAAAAGTAAGTAACTTCTCTAATTCTAGGAGGCATTATTTTACTTAGTCGTACCTTGCTGATAACACTAATATGGCAAATGATGCGCTGCTAATCTCTTAGTTTTGCCAACAACATAAGTTGAAGCTAATATGTTAATACTTGTTATAGTTTACTTATGCATTATGCTTATTTTATATTCCACTCCGAAGTTTGTGGGAAATGATGAAAAGTTTCAGGTTTATGATTAAGGTGCTTGACCAATTACCCTTTTATGGACTTCCATGGGAGGTTCTTACAATGACCTTTTTTTTGCAAGTATGCATCCATGCCAGGTGTTGACAAGGACCTTATCATGTCCAAGTATAGTTTGCCAAACAAATATGTAATAGACCGAAGCTTCCGTGATTATATATAAACCTTATTTACTGACCACACTAATATATCAACTGATGCACTTGGTTCTCTAGTTTCTATACTCTTTGTTTTACCAACAACTTAAGTTGATGTTTGTGTGTTGAAATTTATCATGCTTATTTGATTTTCTTCTTCAAAATTGATAGTTTATGGAAGTTTGTGTGGAATGATGAAAAGGTTCGGTTTTATGATTAAGGTGCTTGACCTATTACCCATTTGTTTGGTAAAATGTCCTTCTGGATTATAAGGTCCTTTTAAAGGCTTCCATGGCAGGTTCTTACAAGGACCTTATGTTGTGCAAGTACACATCCATCCGAGGAGTTTATAAGGACCTTATAATGCGCAAGTATAGTTTGCCAAACAAATATGTAATAGGTCGAAGCTTCCGTGATTATATATTAACCTTATTTACTGACCTCACAATATATCAACTGATGCACTGGTTGTCTAGTTGCTATACTCTTTCTTTTACCAACAACTAAAGTTGATGTTTATGTGTTGAAATTTTCTCATGCTTATTTGATTTTCTACTTCAAAAATGGTAGTTTATGGAAGTTTGTGTGGAATGATGAAAAGGTTCGGGTTTTATGAATACGTACTCGACCTATTACACATTCGTTTGGTAAAATGTCCTTCTGGGTTATATGGTCCTTTTAAAGACTTACATGGGAGGTTCTTACAAGGACCTTATCTGTGCAAGTACACATCCATGCGAGGTGTTTACAAGGACCTTATAATGTGAAAGTATAGTTTGCCAAACAAAGTCATAGGCCGATGCTTCCGTGATTATATGTATACCTTACTGACCACACTAATATATCAAATGATGCACTCGGTTGTCTAGTTGCTACTCTTTCTTTTACCAACAATGATGTTTATGTGTTGAAATTTGCTCATGCTTATTTGATTTTCTACTTCAAAAATGGTAGTTTATGGAAGTTTGTGTGGAATGATGATAAGGTTCGGGTTTTATGAATACGTACTCGACCTATTACACATTCATTTGGTAAAATGTCCTTCTGGGTTATAAGGTCCTTTTAAAGACTTACATGGGAGGTTCTTACAAGGACCTTATCTGTGCAAGTACACATCCATGCGAGGTGTTTACAAGGACCTTATAACGTGAAAGTATACTTTGCCAAACAAATGTCATAGGCCGATGCTTCCGTGATTATATGTATACCTTACTGACCACACTAATATATCAAATGATGCACTTTGTTTGATAGCTGCCAATCATACATGTTTTAACAATTACTTGTTATAGTTTACTGGTCCTCTTCTTCCACTTTAAGTCTAACATGTTCAATATAAGCTTGAAACACGAACAAAAACAGAATTTTCAAAAAGTTTGAAGGCATGATAATAATATAGTTAAATCTTCCAACACCTACAAGTTTACAACAGGTAAACGAAGTTCTTGTGTGTCTATAAAAGAGTTCTTGTATTGTTCAAATCATTTATTAACCCTAACTTTCCAATTTGGTTGTTGAAATCCGAAATCAATCAGGTAATGCCCTCATCAATCACGGGTGGGGGCTTAAAGAGAAGAGGAAAAATGTGATTTGTGGTAGGGATCGAGTAATTAGCTGAGTGCATTCCCTTTTCCTGTTCTTTAACACTTGATTTCATAGTCAATCATAGAGCTTAAAAGGTTATTTTAATGTTTTCGCCCATAATTTCTCATTATTCAATATATATTCCTTTGACAGAGTGATTTTTCTTTTTAGCTTTACAATGCCTTTTTATTATTTTTTCTCTTCCAGCTGTAGGTGGCCGGTTTGCCCAAGGTGGAGTACACAATTGGACCCTTTAAATTTGTTATTGAAATCTTTCGATCTTTGTATTTGATTCTCTTTTGTTTTCATTGTTCTTTTGTGCTAAATGGGAAGGGAAAAAAATGATAAAAGGGTTTCGTTGAGCCATACAGATAGAGATTGAATGATGAGGAATTATGAAAAACTTCAAAAAAAATAGTGATTAATCATAACTTGTCAAGTTTTAAATGCATTATTGTTTTGGGGTTGAGTTGAGAATAATGCAATTTTGATAAATAAAAAGTGCAATAATAGGAGGTCGCATAAGGAAGATACTGGCTATTCTAGCAAGTGAGTGACACGTGAGAAGGCCCTTTCCCACGTATTCAAGGTTCGTGTGTTTCCATGTGCAATGTCATATGCAAATCTACTGGACTGTTTGTTGAGTCAGCTGTAATTAAAGTGATAGGATGGCTAATTTGTAAAATTTTATTTATATATTTGTGTTCATCTATTTTTGTAAGGGTGTATATTTCATCGTGTAATGAATGTAAAGTTAGGATACTATTATTTTATATTTTAGTTGTGAGCTTGTGACCCCATATGCCATACGTGACATTTGAGTCATTTGACTATCTTACATGTAAATCATAATATGTTATACACATGTATTGCTATAAAAACTCACGGTTCAGTGCTAAACATAACGGAGTGTTGTAACAGTTTGAAAGCAAGATAATATTTCCTTGTTAGAATCAACATTTCAGATAAGGTATAAATATTACGCTGTTAAAAACAGGCTTTGACCAGATGAAGAATAATGAAAAGTATATAAATAAAATATTTCTATCCTATATAAATTATAAAATGAAACTTGGATACGGTATGGTTAATTGCGACAGTGATGATAGCCGTTTGTAAACCATTATAATGATATATAATTTTCTCGTAAGTTAATTTGGTTGTGAAAATAGCATACTATTTCCTCCATTTATTATTTGAACCTCAAAATCATCTCTTTTTGGTTATGTTATGACTCATAATTCTATTTGGGGTGTTATTATTAATAGAAACTTTAATGGATAAATATATTATAATCAGAAAATGATTAAAAACATAATTTTAAATAGTATTCCCCGTTTATTTTTTCGGGTTATCCCTTCATTCCATTTTCATTCACCTCTACAAACACATATCCAAAGTGGTTCTACAATTAACTATAACTTGATTTTTGTTCCCGATAAATATTTATGTAGGTTATGACGACTCAATATAGAATAAGATTTCAGAGTTTAATTCAAATTATTATCATTTTGTATATTTCAAAACTTATGTACAAGTGCCAAAAATTATTGTAGTGTAGTAATTATTGTTAGGGTTGTAACCTATTTATTGTATATAATGATATTTTTATTTTTTACGTTAAATCTAATATTATTTTCCAAGCATTAGGCTTTTTGATCTAAAATGATTTAATTTTTAATTTAGGTTGATTAATTTGATTTAAAACATATTTAAATTCCATAAAACCTGAATAATAACATTGAAATTCCATATTAAATGACACAAAAAAGCTATATGTAAAATTAAAATGAAACAAATATGTATGTTTTAAAAACATTACTGGTATAAAGATTGAAAAGAATGGAGGTTGTGTGGGAATACTGTCAAAAACAAAGTGTGAATTTATTGAAAAAGGAGGAATAGAAGGGGACGGAGGAGTTGGCCGTTTGCTTAGATTTGTAATGTTATTTATGGGACATTGTTTTGGTGACCCTGTGGGTGGGTCACCATCTAATCCACTAAGTAAAATAAATTATTATTTTAATGATTGCTGGAAAAGTAGGGGACAAGACTATTAAGTAGGGGGTTTATTGTTTCTTTTTATATGAAGCTCTATCTTTTTAATACCCTACCAAAAAAAAAGTTATATTAATAAATATAATTCAACAAAAAAAAATATTTATTTCACTTGTATTTTAAAATTAATATTTATAATTAAAATTTTCACCAAGATATTAATTAGAAATTAAAAAAAACTCTCTTCTTAACTTATCAAATTAATTCTATGCTATAGTTATAACATAATAAAAATATATATAGTAGAAGTTCAAGCGTATTACGAAATTTTTTTTATTCTTTAAGGAAAATTTTTTTATCATACCAAGATGTACCCATAGTAGAAAAAATATTTAAGTGTTTTTATTACCTCATCTCTTATAGATCCTTCTAGTAGTCTTAAATTCAAGATAGTTATTTTCATAACATTATAAAATTATATAAATGTGATTTTATTTTTAAATGGGTAAGAGCTTGAAATGAATACGACTTATTCCGATACCGATTTTTAATTTCATAACAATTTAGTGTTTGTTTTTGTAAGATTACTCATAAAATTAAGTCGTGTTGGTTTTTAACGGACAAGAACTCGGGATACCAAAAAAACCTAGAAAGAGGACGTAAAAAAAACAATCAACGAAAAAAAACTCAAGATGTTTAAATATATAAAGAAAATCAAGTAAATATTTTGCTTTAATCATAAGAAGATGAATAAAATGCGTAGTCTTAGTGTTTTAAACCCTACTCAATTGTCAAAGTATTACAAAAAAGACACGATAAAACTACATGAAGTAACATACAAATAGAGTTGAGAGATTAAATCATGTCTAAAAAAATCTGCACAACTTTAAAATTCGCTCAAAATACCGTTTATTTAACGTAAATATGAAGTATAAGTTAACATGTTAGTATTTAAATTATTGTTTAGGACTCAAATTTGTTAACAAACCTTAAATTTTTCATACGTAACACTATTTTTATCTTTACTTTATATCGTTATTTGTTATATTTATTTTTGGATTTTTTTATAGACGTGATTTAATCTCTCAACTCTATTTGTATGTTATTTCATGTAAGTTTTATCTATTTTTTTTTGTAGTTCTTTGACAATTAAGTAGGGTTCAAAACACTAAGACTACGCATTTTATTTATCTTCTATAATTAAAGCAATATATTTACTTGATTTTCTTTATATATTTAAACATTTTGAGATTTTTTTCGTTTATTTTTTTTACATCCTCTTGAACTTCTAGGTTTTTCGGTACCCCGAGTTCTTGTCAGTTAAAAACCAACACGAGTTAATTTTTATGAGTAATCTTACAAAAACAAGCACTAAATTTTTATGCAATTAAAAATCGGTATCGGAATAAGTCGTATTCATTTCAAGCTCTCCATTAAAAAATAAAATCACCTTTATATAATTTATAATGTTATGAAATAACTATCTTGAATATAAGGCTACTAGAAGGGTCTATAACATAGGAGGTAATAAAAAAAATTTCTACTATGGGTACATCTAGGGGTGGGCATGGGACGGGACGGGACGGAACAAGATTTAGGACTTTTTTCCTTCGTCCCATGCGAGCCCTGGCGCATGTGGGGCGGGAAGGGACGGGACAGGACGAATCCCGGGAGAATTATATTCAATATTTGTACCTGATTTCTCTCATGTTTAAAGAAATGACCGGAAAAAAACTCGATCCCAAATTATCGATTCAAGATGCCTACATTAGTAGTTAATACTTAATACATTCAAAACAAATACAAGTTAAAGTTACACCAAAGTGTCTTACCGATTCATATTTAAAAAATAACAACAGATAATTAATAAAAGATGACATTCATTTAACTATCGATCGCAACAATGGAAATGGCATTCTCTTTGGTTGTTCTTTCTGGAGATTCCGGTGGAATATTGCCCTTTTTCTTTGTGCTTGAAGTAGCATTATCACATTTTATAAGGAATTACCGAATTAATGATCTAATAATTTGAAAATATAAAAATATTTTTATATATATGCAGGACGGGACGGGATTAACCGGGATGAAAAGTTTTCATCTCGCGTCCCGTCCAAGAAATTTTTCACGGGATGGGATACACATTTTTTTTTTCAAATCCCGCCGGGATCGGGACGGGACGAGATTAACCGGAATTTACGCCCACCCCTAGGTACATCTTGGTATGATAAATTTGTTTTCCTTAAAGAATAAAAATTATTTCGTAATACGCTTGAGCTTCTACTATATATATATATATATATATATATATATATATATATATATATATATATATATATATATATATATATATATATATATATATATATATATATATATATATATATATATATATATATTTTTTATTATGTTATAAGTATAACGTATAGAATTAATTTGATAAGTTAAGGATGGAGTTTTTTTATTTATTTCTAATTAATGTCTTGGTGAAAATTTTAATTATGAATATTAATTTAAAAAATACAAGTGAAATAAATATTTTTTTTTTGAATTATATTTATTAAAATAATTTTTTTTGGTAGGATATTAAAAAGGATTGAACTTCATTGAAAAAAAAGAAACAATAAATCCCTACTTAATTGCCTTGTCTCCCACTTTTACAGCAACCATTAAAATACTAATTTATATTACTTAGTGGGTTAGAGGGTGACCCACCCACAGGGTCACCAAATCAATGTCCTTATTTATGGGGAGGTGTCGTCCTTTACTCCAATAAAAACAACATCCCACAATGTCACCTTCTGCACAAAAGAGAAACTAGATTTATACATTTGAAACTATTTCCTTCTTCTCTATTTTGTATTTGTATATTTGTATTTGCGGTGGTGGGTATTAACGACAAATTTGCAAAAGGTGGGGCTGTGTTGGTGCGCACAATAGGCAGGCAGTCTCTTCAAAGCAAGGGAGCTGATTGAAATTCAATGCCTGCAACTCCTTCTACTTCTACTCCCGTTGTTTTAATGGCCGAAGGAATCTTTTGAAAGCAGCTTTATACTCCCCCTCTCCCTCTCTCTGTAGCATTTCAAAGTTCCAACCACCATGGAAGCTCAGATTAGCAGCAGGGGAAGAAGAGCTTTGGTTTTGCTTTTCTGGGTTCTCTCCCTCCCTCTAACTTCCGCCGCTACTTACTCTCGTCAGAACTTTGAGGTCAAGAAGCATCTCAATCGCTTGAACAAGCCAGCCATTAAGACTATTCAGGTTCTTAAATGGCTTTTCTTTCTCTTCCTTTTCAAACAATACAAAAATCTTTTTATCCTTTTAAAATTTCTTGAGGGCATTGTTCAAATTTGTGTTGTCCCCAAAAAATTTCCAATCTTTCTTCTTCTTTTTTTCTCTTTCCTGTCAATTTTTTTTTCTTTGCATGTTCATTGACTGTTATACATGTGAACTCAAATTATGGGTTTGAAATACCGGATGATTGATTGGGTGATTATCTTTTAAAGGGGAAAACATATATTGTTTCTTTTTATTTGTGTATACCATTTACCTAGGGTTTGAGTAGCTTTTATGATTTAGGAATTTTTTTTAAGTGTTAAATGTTGTGAATTTGGGGTAGCAGAGCCCAGATGGTGACGTTATAGACTGTGTACACATCTCTCGCCAACCAGCATTTGATCATCCTTTCCTTAAGAACCACACAATTCAGGTACTTCATTTACCCATCAATGAATGCATCATGGCTTTGGCCTTATTCTTCGCTTGATGGTGTACTAACATGGTTTTCGATCAGATGAGGCCTAGTTACCACCCAGAAGGGTTATTTGACGACAGCAAAATCTCCACCAAACAAAGAGGCGCTCCAATTAAGCAGCCGTGGCACTCCATTGGTAAGTGTCCTGCTGGCACTATACCCATCAGGAGGACAAAGAAAGACGATGTCTTGCGCGCCAGTTCAGTTAAGAGATATGGAAGGAAGAAGCACAGAAGTGCCCCTAAGCCTAGGTCCGCTGATCCCGACCTCATCAATCAAAGCGGACATCAGGTGAAATCTTTGTTCACGCACATTCAAGCTATGGTAAAAAGTTGGGTGCTTGTGCATCTTCATTAAGTAATAAAATCTCTTTGTGATTGCTAGCATGCGATAGCTTTTGTGCAAGGAGACAAATACTATGGAGCAAAAGCAACCATCAATGTTTGGGAGCCGATGATTCAGCAGTCGAATGAGTTCAGCTTGTCTCAAATCTGGGTATTGGGAGGTTCCTTTGGCGAAGATCTTAACAGTATTGAAGCTGGATGGCAGGTTTGTGACAAACAATTACGTTACTCTTACTTGTGTTCTTAGTATCATTTTAAAAAAAACTTGAGTTTGAATAACAGGTTAGCCCGGATCTATACGGTGATAACAACACTCGGCTGTTCACATATTGGACGGTAAGTTACATTAGTTAATATCTGCTTCAAGAATTACAAACTGTTGAGCCTATAATTTCAGAATCTTGTTTTGGTTTACAACAGAGTGATGCTTATCAAGCCACTGGTTGCTACAACTTGCTATGCTCTGGATTCATACAAGTGAACAGTGAAATAGCAATGGGAGCCAGCATCTCTCCGGTCTCTGCCTATCGGAACTCTCAATACGACATCAGTATACTTATATGGAAGGTAAACTCCAAACTTCCCTAAGATTCTCACAAGATATCTGACATTGTTTTACTGCAAAAATGTTTTACTACTTAGTTTTTTTTTTAATATTATATAGAGGAATATGTTCCCCGGCCTGTCAGAAGATGCATTTGGGCACATTCAAGTTTCAAAAAGACTTACATATTCTCCTGCATTTGATTTTATGCATTATTAAATAAGATAGTCTGGTTAGATTTCGTTAGCAGATAATTAAAAAAATGAATTAAACTTGAGACAAAGGTGTATGGATGAGATGTTGAGAATCTTTTGAAGCTTTGTGAGCTGGATTTTTTTGTAGTGTTGTTTGATCGGAAAGCTGTAGGGTGTGGATGGTTTAGCCTTTGTCAATGAAGACAAGCAAGAGTTATTAGTATTGACCTTTTATGTTAAGAAATGAGGACAAACGATATTTGTTAGGTATAATGATAAGGACAAAAGAGAGTCACATGCAAAGAAATAAGTGTATGAACTTGAGGACCCCTCTGTTGTTGGATTTTTACAAAAGCTACTTTTGATCGATTACTTGTTTGTTTTGAACTTTGATTAGTAATTTAGTGCTGTAATTTGAGCTCATTTACTACAGGATCCAAAAGAAGGCAACTGGTGGATGCAGTTCGGGAGCGACTACGTGCTGGGGTACTGGCCGTCGTTCTTGTTCTCGTACCTAGGAGACAGCGCGTCCATGATTGAGTGGGGAGGAGAGGTGGTGAACTCGGAAGCAGACGGACAGCACACTTCGACGCAGATGGGAAGCGGGCATTTCCCGGAAGAAGGATTCGGAAAGGCGAGCTACTTCAGGAACATACAAGTGGTGGACGAGTCAAACAACCTAAAGGCGCCCAAGGGCCTGGAAACATACACAGAACAGTCTAACTGCTACGACGCTCAGACCGGAAACAATGGTGATTGGGGACATTACTTTTACTATGGAGGCCCCGGTCGGAACCCGAATTGTCCTTAGGCTTTAGAAACGTTTTTTTGATCTAATGTCTGAATGGTGCAAGTCAGCAAGTGTAATGATCTCTCTCTTTTGGTTTGTATACCCTCATTCCATTCTCTTCTTAGGCTTTGTCAATTAAGTATAATGAAGTAGCAGTGTTCTGTATGGTGTCCCGTGGCCGGCGTTTGTGAAATCGCGATGGCCGTGCCCTTTTGTTTTACTTAAGATTAGATTACTTAATCTGATTTCTTGTAGTTTGATTGGGTCAACAGTTTGCGTGATTGATGCTGATTTTTATCATATTTTAAAAGAGACGCTCCCTTTGCACTAGTAATAGTACGCCCACTGCAATGACAATCATTTTCTTTACAGTCCCCACTCGCCCTTCTATTACTTTTCTTTTCTGAATTTACTTCTTTGTTGAATAAAAAGAATGTGCAAAAGCCTATTACTTTTTCTTTTATTTTTTTTTTAAGAAGATTGGGAGGTCTACGGCGCATGTGATGCGCTTCTTATAAATAAAAAAGGTTAAGTGGTCATCTGGGATAGTCTGACCCTTTACATCAGCATGTAAAAGATCCACTATAACTAATAGTCCGCTACTTTATTCGCCTCGCGGTAGGCATGACGGTACTGGATTTCCCGGTACCTTTTAAGAAAGTCATGACATTTGCTTACCAAGACTGGAGAGAGGGTAACAACGAGAACCGAACGCTCCAGAAACGAGATTGCTAACTGGGAAAAAAAGCCTATTACTGTATTACATATATTATAATAAAGCAAGCAGAGTGGACTGGAGAAGCCAATTTTTTCTTCATCTACCTAACTCCATTTCACTACCTAAACCTTGAAATTGCATTTTCTTCCACCACTTTCAAGGATAATTTATAATTAAAGGGGAAATTACATTAAACAAATATAAATTTATACTTTATTTCCTTGTGTTTCTCTTGAGATAATAAAGGTGTTCATATACAAATGTTATTCTTCCCAAAAGTTGCTCTAAAACTATGGACCAAACAAATAGCTTTCATAATAGTCTTTCTTTTCTCTTTTTATCAATGGTCAATCTTGTAAACGAGTTTGATTTTTTTTTTCTTTAAAAATTCAATTTATGTTTAGTATATACTATATAGAATGAACCAATGAAATATTTCATCTAAGATTTATTAAAGAACAACTTTTAAACTATAATTTGTAAATATTTTAGAATGATTATCATAACACCTTTATAATGATGTCTTCTAAATAAGTTCAGCTCAACTCAATTCATATTTTTTTGTAAAAATATATTAAAATTTAAATTACTAAAATGTAATTTTAGAAGATAGAATTTAGAATGTGGTAAATTATCATATTTATGACTGTGTAATTTTATTAAAAATATAGAAACACTAAAGTTTGTTGCTAGTATATTATTAGAAAGTTGTGAAAAATACACTAAAGTACTAAACATTACCAAGAAGTTATTTTAATAAAATACAAATTGGCCTTCTAAAACTGTAATAAAAGCATGCATTTTATAATCTTCAAAAGTTCAGTTTTCATTATTTAGCGATGAGAAAGGGAAGTGGTAATAACAAATAAACCAATTTTTTTTTACTGGTAGGTTGGGATTTGAAGCAGGAACAAATTTAGGGTTTTAATCCACTTTACTGGAATTCAGCTATCCGGTGGAAGAAGCTGAAACCCCAAATCCATTGTTACAATTTTCAGCTTTCTCCTCAAATTCAACCTTTTTGTCTCCTGTTTTTCCTCCTCTATTCTCGTTAAACTTAAACCCCAAATCTGCTGCTCTGGTGCCCTAATTCAATTCTTGAAGAAACCTGGATTTCATCAGCTCAAATCGTTAGACGTATCACATGTGCTCAGCTCCTAAGCTCACTTCACTGATCAGGTACTTGCTCTTATTCATCTCCTCGTTTCTTTTCCCACCCTAATAATGCCTGCACAGCTGCAGAATTTATCTACACCTTTGCAGGTGAAGTTGAAGTAGGAGTCATCTTAAGCCATGAACGGCGCAGAGCACCGTATTGTTTTAGCATGCGCTATATGCGCCACCCTTTTCGCCGTTCTGGGTTCTTCATCATTCTGCATCCTTTGGGCAGTCAATTGGCGTCCATGGCGTCTTTACAGGTACCTACCACCTGTTATTTGCCCTTAGTTTTTTTCATTTCACATTACAGTAAGTTCCAAGGGTTTGATGATTTTGGTACCTAAGTTCTTCACCGTTGTTTAGTCCAATAGTGAGGCTAGTTTGTAGCTCTAACCTGTAGGCAGTATTAATACGATCAACATCATGCCTATTGAAACTAGCACCCAGCTGTTTTGTTCTATTCTCATTTAGGACAATGCATCGTGCAATAGCTTCTTTGCCTGCCATAGACAGTCTTCTATGTTTCCTTTAGCTCAAACATCTACAACACCCCTGCAAACAAGAACTCGGATTGCTTTCCAGTAAAGAAGTTTCATCCGGGTTAAAGATTGAAATATTATATGAAGTTATGGAGCCATGCAGTATTAATGAAAAATAGTTATGGCAGCATTGGTACGGTGTTACAAATTGCATCAGGTTTAGATATTGAAATAGTATATGAAGTTATGGAGCCATGCATTATTAATGAAAAATAAGTCATGGTAGCATTGCTACGGTGTTGAAAATTAAGAAGAATGCTATTCTGGCCTGTAGTTTGGCATTATTAGCATCTTTTCCTTTTGAACGGTATTGCATGCTCTCTCCAAATCCTCCTAGAAGTTTTTGGGAGGTGACTGGTGCCTTTTGTCCCAACAAATGTATGTTCAATAGCTAAAGCGTCATTATACATTCACAATCCTTATCATAACCACAATGATTACGTTTATTGTGTTAGACTTTTTATGTTTTAGTAAGAATGTACATTTTGTGTTTGAAGGGTTTATAACTCCAATTATTTTTATTTCTAGCTCTGAGTTTTTCACCGTTAAACTTAATACCTATTTTTGGTTATTGTCATTTCAGTTGGATCTTTGCAAGGAAATGGCCGAAGCTTCTTCAAGGATCTCAACTTGGGGTTCTGTGTACTCTACTGAGTCTATTTGGTTGGGTAGTTGTTATATCTCCTGTCTTCGTGCTTGTAGCATGGGGTTCCTGGTTGATTGTAATTTTGGGCCGAGATATAATTGGTCTTGCAGTCATAATGGCAGGCATTTCTCTGCTGTTGGCATTTTATTCTATAATGCTTTGGTGGAGAACACAATGGCAAAGCTCAAGTATGTATGATTTGTTCTCTTTTGTACATTATATGGAGCTACATCGGAACTTGTTCATGTTCGATGCTTTTATTTTTTTCGAAGTTCATTTGTAGTCAATTGTTAACATAAAAGCGAAAAACCAGCGAAGGATGTAGCATCTACAAATTTGTAATTTTTTTGATAACGTGTTTGCGGGCCTTTATTTCTTGGAAGCTCGAGAATGATTTCATTGAGGTTTCAATTTTTACAAGTCAGTTTCGTAGTTCTAATTGTAAGAAGGATCCTTCCATACAACCAAAAAATCTATTTTGTTTCAAACTGATATGCAGAAACGGTAGTCTGTTCAAGTCGAACAATTAAATATTGTGTGGCATTTGTGTTTGACTTTGTTCGTGACTAACTTGATGTGTTGAGTGTCAAATTGCTATCATTGGTACATTTTGTAATGAGTCTATCGAAGATACGTTTTTCTACATCATTCATTCTCACACTGTATTTGCTGTTTTTACAGGAGCTGTTGCTTTCCTCCTCCTCCTTGCTGTTGGATTACTTTGTGCCTACGAAATTTGTGCTGTATATGTTACAGCAGGGTTCAGCGCTTCAGTGAGATATTCTCCTTCAGGCTTCTTTTTTGGCGTATCTGCCGTAGCACTGGCAATCAATATGCTGTTTATTTGCCGAATGCTGTTTAATGGTAGTTTCTTTTGGTTTAAATTGCTTTGTATACATAGCTATGTGTTTCATGTTGTCTTTATTTTATCTTTTTTCGTTCCATTTGAATACAGGCTTGTAATTTGTTTCATCCGATTATTCTATCCTCATATTTTTTTAAATCTACATTTTCTTTACATCTTTTCTGGTGTTCACCCTTACAGGAAATGGGTTAGATGTTGATGAATATGTTCGAAAGGCATATAAATATGCTTATTCTGATTGTATTGAGGTTGGCCCTGTTTCTTGCTTGCCAGAGCCACCCGATCCCAATGAGTTATATCCTCGACAATCCAGTAGGTGAGCATTTGTAACCTTTTTCTTGTTCATCTAACTCCTCGGTTCTTATTGGTGTTAATGGATATTTATCAATTCCCTGTCCATCTGCCTCTTGCTCTAGTATAATTTTGTGTTGCTTCGAGAATTCTGTACTTGCAAAGGTATGATGCATTTTCAACTGTGCTATTTAAAAGGAGAATGAACAGACAATGAATATGATAGTTGCTCAGTACTGGGGGTTCATTGTGACCCTACATGGCATATTAGATAGTTACTTATCAAATTAGAGGTTCTTGCACTCTGCTTTGCTATGTAAAGTGTAGCAAAACCCCTGCTAGGAATTGCATATAAAATGATGTATGCTTGGTGTCTACTTTATTGCCTTAATTTTTATTGTTTGCAGGGCTTCACATCTTGGGGTTCTTTACCTTGGTTCACTTCTGGTGCTTCTTGTATACTCACTTTTGTACGGTCTAACAGCAAAAGAGGCAAGGCCACTGGGTGCAATCACGTCTGCTGCAGTTATTATTCTTGGTATGTTGGAAGTTGATTCATGCATTATCCTTTCCGTTGACCAATCAATTTGTGTACAATTGCATGAAGTGTTTAATTGCTGTTCATTTCATTTGCAATTTTGTCTCTTCCAGATTGGAATATGGGAGCATGTTTGTATGGCTTTAAACTACTTGAGAGCCGTGTTGCTGCACTTATCATTGCTGGAGCTTCTCGTATATTTCTTATATGCTTTGGAGTTCATTACTGGTTTGCTTCAAATTCTGGGATTTGATTATGTACTTTTTAAGGCATTTTTCTGTTACCGGCATTCATATTGTTCATAATCTATGTCATCAGGTATCTGGGGCATTGTATAAGTTACGTTGTCATGGCATCCGTGCTTTTAGGAGCTGCTATTGTTCGTCACCTTTTAGCTACCAATCCTTCAGCTGCTCGAAGGGATGCCTTGCAGGGCACTGTAATTCGCCTACGAGAAGGTTTCCGGCGAAAGGAGCAGACTAATTCATCTTGTTCTTCTGAAGGATGTGGTTCAAGCGTGAAAAGAAGCAGCAGTGCTGAAGTAGGTCATCTTAGTATTGGGCTTGAAGCAATCAACAAGAATACAATTCAATGCACAGGTGATGCTGGTAGCTGGAGCAGTGCCATTTTACGCCGAACCACTAGTTGCCAGGAGCGCATCAACAGTGATAAGAGCATAGACAGTGGAAGGCCAAGTCTAGCCATACGGACAAACTCTTGTCGATCTGTTATGCAAGATCCTGACGTGGGATCATCCTTCATGGAAAGGCATTTTGATCATAGCAATTCAATAGCCGTGTGTTCTAGTGGTGGCCTTGATAGTCATGGTTATGAATCAAGTGCATCCACTTCAGTAAATCAACTTCTGGATTTTAATTTAGCTCTCGCATTTCAAGAAAAGCTTAATGACCCAAGGATTGCAGCCATGCTTAAAAAGAGAACCAAACAAGGAGATCGTGAACTGACAAGTTTGTTGCAGAATAAAGGGTTGGATCCTAATTTTGCAGTGATGTTGAAGGATAACAATTTTGATCGTAGTATCCTTGATTTGCTGCAAAGAAGCAGTTTGGACGCAGATAGAGATCACCGTGATAACACTGGTGCTATTGTTGATTCAAATAGTATCGATAATGCCTTGCCTAATCAAATTTCGCTGTCTGAAGAGCTGAGACTCCAAGGATTAGAAAAGTGGTTGCGGCTTTGTAGATTACTTTTGCACCATACTACAGGTACTCCAGAACGAGCATGGGTACTTTTTACTCTAATCTTTATCGCTGAAACTGTGGTTGTTGCCTTTTACCGTCCAAGGACCATTAAAATTGTTAATGCGACACATCAACAGGTAAAGAGCTCTTACTCTTGTGAATTTTCAAATAAGTCATAACCAAGCCAGCTACTTTTTTGGCAGTTTGAAATGTGTAAAGGGATCTGACAAATTTTTGTCTGAAATTTGAAATCTACTTTCCGAGCAGTTTGAATTTGGCATCTGCATGCTGCTGCTGTCACCTGTTATTTGCTCAATAATAGCCTATTTCCGGTCTCTGCAAGTAGAAGAGATGGCCAGGACATCGAAATCCCGCAAGGTACCATCTATGTTTTGCTTTACACACTAAATGCCATGCCATTTCTAATTCTTGATTTTGGTGAGTCCTATTATATTCAGCTAGGCTACAGCATCATCCAACGTTGCGGTAGCTATATTTGCACTATTTTGAAAGAACCATGGCGGCTTTTATGCTTTACTGTAAATAAGTTTACATTATTTTTTTTCCATCCTTCTAAAATTTAATAAAGCCTGTCACAATTTTGTGGTTGCACCATGTTTTTCTGCATTTTTGTGGGCCATGCTTCCTTGACTAGTTGCATTATCTAATGATAAAAAAGCTAGTGTACTTTGCATACTACTATAAAACTCTGAAGTTTATGTTTTTAAGTTCCTTCGAATATCTCATTGGGCTGGTAATGCTTTCAGTATGGTTTTGTGGCTTGGTTGCTGAGCACTTGTGTTGGCCTCCTCCTGTCTTTCTTGAGGTATGTTCTACATATTTTCTGGGTAAAGTTGGTGCATCGGTTTTACTTATCAGTTTTTTGGTTTTAACCTTTACTGTCAAATATCCTTTTTTGAATATGATTTGAACATATATGATATATGTCTTCTGCATCTCTTTTCAATCTTGGGCACATAGGCATCGAACCTTATTCTGTATACTCGTATTTCTGGGTCTGTTTAAACTATATTTACACACTTGCCTCGTAAGTCTCTCGAAACTTAAGTTTTTGTGTAAACCGCATGCAAATTGAAGCTTGTAACTAACTCCTGTTCGGCTGTAGCATATTGTTCAGTCATATAGAGTTTTTGACACCTTGTTGGTGTCATGCAGTAAATCATCCGTGCTTCTTGGGTTGTCATTGACTGTTCCTCTGATGGTGTCATGCCTTTCTGTTGCCATTCCAATATGGATTCGAAATGGCTACAATTTCCGGATTCCTCTCACTGAATCTGCCAGTAGATCTGGAAACCATCAAGCTCCTGGCAGAAAGGAGGTTTGCATACTTGTCCTATATTACGTTTGTTGTCTGTTTCAAATTTACTTGGTAATGAGTTATTTCTCTATGTTCAGTTTTATTGTAAACTCTGGAGACTCGTTGTTTCTGGCTGGTACAAGTTTCACAGAACAACTTAGGGCCCGTTTGGTTTTAACTCCGGAATCAGAAACGGAATGGAAACGAATCTAGTCCATACGTATACCCTTGTTCATGAAAGTTTTTGGAAGCATTCCTTCTGGTTTGAAGTAATTGGAGTAGAGTTTGATTACTTTTGATACCCTATAGGGAAACAAAATGTGGGGAAGTAAGTGCATTTTGCATGAAACCATAAGGAATGATTCCATAAAATTTCATGAATAATGATATACATATAGACTAAATTCATTTTCATTCCGTTTCCGTTTTTGGAGTTGAAACCAAACGGGCCCTTATTCTGTTCAGCAATGCATGCTCCCTTTCTGTATATATCTACTGCATGTTATCTGACTTTAATTGTGAATCTTGTATTTATTTTGCCAGGGAATCATGTTCCTTATCTGCATATCAGTATTCGCTGTATCTGTAGTATCTCTGGGTGCTATCATTTCTGCTAAGCCGTTAGAGGAGCTCGGATATAAGGGGTGGAATGGTGTTGAGAGAAGTTATGTATCACCTTATGCATCATCTTGGTACCTTGGCTGGTTAATGGCATCGGCGATTCTTTTAACTGTTACTGGTGTGCTACCCACCATAACATGGTTTTCGACTTATCGATTCCCAATTTCTTCAGGCATATGTTTAGTTGTATTTGCTGGTAAGCTCCTTGCAATATTTGTGCTGCACAATCATGTGGTTCAAAATCTTATTTTCGACAACTCAGCAGCAGTGCAAAATTGACTTTCTCGTCCGGTGGATCTGATCTATAGCTACTAGAATAACATTCTTTTCTTTGATTGCCTTATTTTCTGGATGTAGTTGTTCTGGTGGCATTCTGCGGTGCATCTTATGTAAGGGTCATTAACTCTCGTGTTGACAACATTCCGAAAAGTGTTGATTTTCTGGCTGCTTTACTCCCACTTTTGTGCACTCCAGCTTTGCTATTTCTCTCGTCTGGCATGTATAAATGGTGAGCACAGATGTAGGTTTGATTGTCTCGTGAATAAGGTTTTCGTGCTTTCTTTCCAGAGATGGTAATTTTGTCTTTTTTTCATTTTGACTTACTTTCAGGAAGGATGATGATTGGAGACTTTCTCGCGGCGTTCATATATTTGTCAATATTGGTCTTCTTCTCTTGCTTTGTGCAATATCGGCTATTATAGTTTTAGTTAAACCTTGGATAGTGAGTGAAACAATATCTTCATTTGTGTTTTCATCTATGATTGTTCTAACCCTGCACATAATAACACGCTCTCTTATGTTTTGATATTCACAGATAGGGGTGGCTTTTTTGTTGGTTCTTTTGTTAGTTGTACTTGCAATTAGTGCTATCCACCTTTGGGCTTCGAACAATTTCTACTTGACTAGAGCACAGACATTCTTTGTCTGTTTTCTTGCCTTTCTTTTGGCATTAGCTGCGTTGTTGGTTGGATGGTTTGCAGGTGCTTTCAGATTTTTGGTTTCCCCTTCCTATACTCAGCTTGAATCAATGTTTGTTTGATTGTTTCTGTATTATAAATTGTATCTTCCCTTTTGTGTATTCCTCAGGTAAACCCTTTATTGGAGCTTCTGTGGGCTATTTCTCATTCTTGTTTCTTCTTGCTGGAAGAGCATTGACAGTGAGTAGTCTGGCGATGCTAGATAAATGAAGTTTGAAACCATATACCCTTCCATCTACCATCCTTCACTACGAGCAGTTTCTCTGTTTACTTCTCATCCTTTCCCTTATTCTGTTGATATTAAGTATGCACCTGTCCAATTTTCAGGTCCTCCTTTCTCCCCCAATTGTTGTATACTCCCCAAGAGTGCTTCCTGTCTATGTCTATGATGCTCATGCTGATTGTGGGAAGAATGTCAGGTCTGTGAAAGATTGCAGGGTTTAGATTGTATTGGTCTGCTCCTTCACTTTATTTTCTTACAGTATGCTTGTTCTTTAAAATGCTAACAAAATGTTATTTTTCCTGACAGTGGTTCTTTTCTACTGCTATATGCAATTGCTTTGGCAATAGAGGGGTGGGGTGTGGTTGCTAGTCTCAAAATTTATCCACCTTTTGCTGGTGCTGCTGTATCTGCAATCACCTTAGTAGTTGCCTTTGGATTTGCAGTATCTCGTCCTTGTTTGACTCTTAAGGTGTGTACATTGCAGTAAGCTTGGCATGGTTTAATGTTTATTGTTTGGTTACTTTTATAATCATTATGAATCAGTTTGCTCTCGTCCTTTTAAGATTTGATTTATTTAAATGGTCAGATGATGGAGGATGCCGTTCATTTCTTGAGTAAGGAGACTGTTGCTCAAGCAATTGCTCGATCTGCAACAAAGGTGTGATTTACTCCACAAGACAATATTGATTTTGTAGACTATCTAATGTGTGTTTGTTCAGCTGTGTTGATCCCTGTAATATATTTGTTTCCCCTTTTTTTCCCGATCAAGTAACTTTTGTTTTGAGTCTTAAAAGGACGGGGCTCTTTATATTTCTGCATGTCTCAGATCAACACTGAATTTCTAAGTAACCTCTGAGATCCTCCGCCTTTACATATGAACCTGATGACTGTTTGTTTCGTTGTTTTGACCCTAAGCTTTTGGAAATGGTTTGTTCTGGTATAGGTATAGGAAATAAGGCGACTAATCATCGTTTTCTCCATCTATGACTGTGTTCATATGGTGCCCTAATCATAATGTTTATTCTTTTGACTTTTTCTAATTTATGAGCAGACAAGAAATGCCCTTTCTGGAACTTATTCAGCACCACAGAGGTCCGCTAGTTCAGCTGTTCTTTTAGTTGGGGATCCTACAATTATGCGTGACAGAGCAGGAAATTTTATGCTTCCTAGAGCAGATGTTATGAAACTGAGAGATCGCTTGAAGAACGAGGAACTGGCTGCTGGATCGTTCTTCTCTAGGATTAAAAAAATAATAAATTTGCGACAGGAAACTGCGACTGATATGGGTCGTAGACGAGAGCTCTGTGCTCATGCTCGTATATTGGCTCTAGAAGAGGCAATTGATACAGAATGGGTATATATGTGGGATAAATTCGGTGGCTATTTGCTTCTATTGTTGGGACTGACAGCTAAAGCGGAAAGAGTGCAGGTAGCTAACTGGAAACTATTAACGCTTTGTATGTCAAATTCTTCTTACTAATCATGTCTTTGTGCTGTGACAGGATGAAGTCCGTTTGAGACTCTTTCTCGATAGCATTGGCCTCTCAGATCTAAGTGCCAAGAAAATTAAAAGTTGGTTGCCTGAGGATCGGAGACAGTTTGAAGTAATTCAGGAGAGGTACTTACTGCTTAATGTACTTGTGTTACCTTCGATATTTTCACCCTCCTATTTTGCTTTCATAAAATTTCTTCACCAGTTATTTGAGAGAAAAGGAGATGGAAGAGGAAATCTTCATACAGAGACGAGAAGAAGAGGGAAGGGGAAAAGAGAGGAGAAAGGCTTTGTTGGAGAAAGAAGAACGTAAATGGAAGGAGATTGAAGCAACTCTCTTATCGTCGATTCCAAATGCAGGCAGCCGAGAAGCAGCTGCAATGGCTGCTGCAGTGCGTGCTGTTGGTGGTGACTCTGTCCTCGATGACTCCTTTGCTCGGGAAAGAGTTTCCAACATTGCACGTCGTATACGCCATGCTCAACTGGCAAGGCGAGCGGTCCAGGTTATGCATTGATGGAATTATTAATTTATTTCTCTTTTTTAAAAATATTCTTTGGGTGTTTCCTACGTACAACTTTTGGAAATACTTACAATTTTTATCCTTTTCTATAGACTGGGGTGGTGGGTGCTGTTTGTTTTCTTGATGATGAACCAACATCAAGTGGAAAACATTATGGAGAACTCGATCCATCATTATGTCGTAGCCGGAAGGTTACCATTTCTGCCGCAGTAATGATTTTGCCTGAATCTGGACCAGTTTGCCTCTTGGCTACTGAATTCCAGAAGCAAGTTTGTTGGGAACTCATGGTAGCTGGTTCAGAACAAGGCATTGAAGCAGGACAAGTTGGGCTCAGATTAATTACTAAAGGTGATAAGCAATCAACTGTATCAAAAGATTGGAGCATAAGTGGAACAAGTATTGCTGATGGAAGGTCTGTTGACTTCTTGACATTTTCTGGGAAATTGGATAGATGAGGCCATTAGGTTTATTTCATCTCTTGCCGCGTTACATTGCACTTAGAAATTTGTACTTGCATGCTGGAGTTACTTGGGTGTTCTCTTTTTGTCATCTCTCTCTCTCTACACTTTGAATTGAGTTTTCATTCTGTCAGCTCTGATTTTTTCACTACATAGTTTTCAAATTAATTTTTCATGCCATCGTCTGTTAACCAACTAGGACAGATTCAATGTTTCCTGTGTTCCTTTTACAGGTGGCATATTGTGACAATGACTATTGATGCTGACCTGGGTGAAGCAACTTGTTTCCTAGATGGTGGTTTTGATGGATACCAAACAAATTTACCATTGCCTGCAAGCATTGGCATTTGGGAGCTGGGAACTGAAGTCTGGCTCGGAGTAAGACCTCCAGCTGATCTAGATGCATTTGGAAGATCAGACAGTGAAGGAATGGATTCCAAAATGCATATAATGGATATCTTCCTCTGGGGAAGGTGCTTGACTGAAGATGAAGTTGCTGCTCTTCATGCAAGCATGGGTTTACCTGGCTACAGTCTAGTCGATCATCCAGAAGATGATTGGCATTGGGGTGATTCACCTTCTAGAGTATGTTCCAAGTATTAGTCTTCTTACCTAAAGTTCTATGTTTCCCAAGATGAGATGAATGTTGTCGCCAAAAAAGATTACAAGGTTTGTTATTTTGCAGATTGATGAGTGGGACAGTGATCCCGCAGACGTGGATCTATATGACAGGGATGACATTGACTGGGATGGTCAGTATTCCAGTGGGAGGAAAAGGCGACCTGGTCATGAAAGTGTAATTCTTGAAGTAGATTCTTTTGCAAGAAGATTTAGGAGACCACGAATAGAAACACAAGAAGAGATAAATCAGCGCATGCTCTCTGTCGAACTAGCTATCAAAGAGGCTCTATTTGCTAAGGGGGAAGCACATTTTACTGACAATGAATTTCCTCCAGACAACCAGTCGTTATTCATAAACCCAGATGACCCCCCTTCAAAGCTGCAGGTAGCTTGGTTACAGGTTCAAGTCCATTTTCCTTTGGTTGTCTACATAATCATTAACCTAGTATCTTTAATAGGTTGTTTCTGAATGGAAAAGGCCTATTGAGCTGGTGAAAGAGGGTCATATAGATTCTGGCCCATGCTTAATCTCGGGGACTGCAAACCCTTCCGATGTTTGTCAGGTTAGCTGCCTCATCCTAACTAACAAATTTTTGTTGCTTAATGCCAATCCGATTCATTGTTTAGTGGCTTAATTTCACGTTCCTATGTTCTCTTCTGGGCAGGGACGACTAGGGGATTGTTGGTTTCTAAGTGCCGTAGCTGTCCTTACTGAGGTTTCTAGAATATCTGAAGTGATTATCACGCCCGAGTACAATGAGGAAGGAATTTACACTGTTCGTTTCTGCATACAGGTAATGGTTAAAATGATTTGTTTTTCAAGATTGTAATGAAGATGAAAACAATCTCACTTTCTTGAAAGCCATCCCAATAAAAAGCTTGTTTTGTGTTCAGGGCGAGTGGGTACCCGTCATCGTAGATGATTGGATCCCATGTGAATCTCTTGGAAAACCAGCGTTTGCTACAAGTAAAAAGGGGAGAGAAATCTGGGTTTCTATACTAGAAAAGGCATATGCAAAATTGCATGGTTCCTTTGAAGCATTAGAAGGCGGGCTTGTGCAGGATGCTCTAGTAGATCTTACAGGAGGCGCTGGAGAAGAGATTGATATGAGAAGCTCAGAGGCCCAGATAAATCTTGCTAGTGGGAGACTTTGGTCCCAACTATTACAATTTAAACGGGAGGGATTTTTGCTCGGTGCGGGTAGTCCATCCGGTTCCGATGTACATGTGTCTTCCAGTGGTATAGTGCAAGGTCATGCGTACTCGATATTGCAGGTACATTGCCAACTTCTTTTGTTGTCAGGGCTATGATTTGCTAAGGATTGATGTTTCTTCCTTGTAAACTGAAAGGTAAGAGAGGTAGACGGGTACAGGTTAGTTCAGATTCGCAATCCATGGGCCAATGAAGTTGAATGGAATGGAGCTTGGTCAGATTCATCACCTGAATGGACTGATAGGGTGAGGCATAAACTAAAGCATGTGCCCCAGGTAATCATTCGGCTCCTCGCACTCTATTTATCCTCGTGAGTTGTATGTGAATTTTGCCAACTTGCAGTCCAAAGAAGGCATATTCTGGATGTCCTGGCAAGATTTTCAGATACACTTCCGGTCGATCTATGTTTGTCGTGTGTATCCGCCAGAGATGCGCTATTCTGTGCATGGTCAATGGCGAGGGTACAGTGCAGGTGGTTGCCAGGATTACGACACATGGCATCAGAATCCCCAATTTCGTTTAAGGGCTACTGGACCCGATGCATCGCTTCCAATAAACGTATTTATTACACTTAAACAGGTAACAGCTAGTGACAGGACCTTCTACATTAGCCTAAACTCTGGTTCACTCTCTGATACGGTTGTCGATGGACATTGGACAGGGGGTGGGTTTCTCTAGAACGACCGCCGGTTTCAGCAACTACCAATCCAGTCATAATTCGTCCTTATTTCACATTGGAATGAGGATACTCAAGACTCGAGGGCGCCGTGCTGCTTATAACATATACTTGCATGAATCGGTGGGTGGGACAGATTATGTAAATTCACGGGAAATATCGTGTGAAATGGTGTTGGATCCTGATCCCAAGGGTTATACTATAGTCCCGACGACCATCCACCCTGGTGAGGAAGCACCGTTTGTTCTTTCTGTTTTTACCAAAGCGTCGGTGGTGCTTGAAGCTTTATAGAAATATCTGCTGCTTAGCAAGCCCAAGCATTGAACTGCAAAGTCCGTATGCTGGAAAACCTCATAAATGACAGATAACAGTGCAGAGAGGCCTACCCTGGAGGCAGTGGTTGGTTGGTGGAGTTTTGCAGAGGGTTGGGTGGTAATTTAACTGTAAATCATAGAAGAAGATAGTTTTGATAATGATCATGTAAATTGTTACTCATTGAAGTAAATAGATCTCATCAATAGAGAAAATGTAACTAGAATCCTTCTTTTTTTTATGCTTGTTACATGTTTGTGGACGAATTAATGTGTACAACACTAATGTACTTTCGGGTGTAGCAATGTAATTGAGTTTTACAAATCCTGAGCACATTTATCCATCAACCAGATTTGTTTACTTCATGTTTGTCATCAAGTTACAAATTGTATGCAACTCACAGTACGCAGGCCCATAATCTCCCTTGATCACTCAAGTGATAATACACAACAACAAAAACAATTGAATTGGTGTAAACTCTTAGTCATAATAAATGTCCAGAAATTTTGAATTTCTGGCGGCAGTAAATTCAGTAATGACGTATACAAAATGGTAGAGCACCGCACTTTACTCTATGATTTACAAGGATCATTTCTACACTCACTCTTACATCATCAATAAAATAAAAAATGATTTAAGGGGGGAAACATAACCTTTGGGTTATTCAAGCTAACAGAAAGAAGAAGCAACAAGATGCTAATGACAAAAACACATTCCTCCCCAAGCATGAGTTGTGTAAGGCTCCCAAGGCTGCAATTAGACTAGACACCCTTCCTCAACAGAATTTGATCTAACTAGTTTCACCCAAGGAGACAGAAGCCAAGGAAGATGCCAACACACAAGCACTTCTATACCCTTTGTGAAAATTCCTTGTTTTGGACCACTTGAGCTTATTCCATATCCCCTTTACATTTATTATGCGCATAACGCGGTCTAACAACTTCCTTGACTCTCCAATGACTCCCAAGTTCAGATACCGCTTGCACGCATTCCACAAAGTTATTAGTCTTCTCATTATTTGGGGACAAAAGTAGAGAACCCTCAATATTAAGAATGATAGTGCAAGCATCATTAAGCACGGATCCTTTACTATAATATCCTTCAGATAGGATCCCTGATACCAAAGTTCTAGGGTGTTCAGATTCTGAACATTCACCCATCCAGAATACTCATCACGGCTCAAATCTTTACGGGGTCAAGTCCTGAATGAAACCAAAAGGCAACAAAATCACTAAATTTTACGGAGTTATAAAATGTCAAAAGCCCTATCGGAAAAGTGATGAGTCGCATCTGCAAGAGGTTTCAGAATTACGTTTATGTCTTTGGTCCTATGCACCTAGGAGAATAAATAGAGTAGC
Organism: Fagopyrum esculentum; assembly: GCA_033239045.1. Lineage (NCBI taxonomy): Eukaryota > Viridiplantae > Streptophyta > Magnoliopsida > Caryophyllales > Polygonaceae > Fagopyrum > Fagopyrum esculentum. The sequence goes on along the minus strand of BSUD01000007.1, from coordinate 162,619 downwards.
TCCTTATCCAGCCTTCATCTTACTCATGCATTTCATTTGTCGGATAGTGTTTTGTTTCCTTTTGAGCTGAGGTTAATGAAAACTCTGTTTCAGCAGAAAGAAATAAAAATGATAAATTCTGTTCGTAGCCTGTAAAGATTACCTGTAATTTTGTGGTAAAACCAGGTCAATGAATGAATATCCATATGACCATAATAACGCACCTTTGTTGTCTGATTAACGAGTAGCAACGCAAGCACGCTGTGTATCCCATACCTCGAGAATAAACTGTAATTAAATCAAGCCGACCTGAATTGAGAAACTGATGATAAATAGTAAATCAATAGTTTGCCATATGGGTTAAGTTAGTTTTTCAAGTCCCAATCTTAAACCTTTAAAGTGACCTCCTCGAAACCTGACGTCAATCCTCCCCGCGGAGAATAATACTCTCTCCTAGTGCTTAGTTACCAATGGTAATTCAATTTTGTGATGAGATGTTGGCATCCGGCATAATAAGATGAGAAATTTCAGATTTGCTCCTAGTAAGTGAAAAGTAAAATGGTTTTTAAACATATTTTCTAGTTCGACCAACATGGGAAATTTTGGAGGTCCAATGAACTTTTGCATCGATTAACCAGACTTTCCAAAATTCTAAGAAACTGTATTTCAAAAAACATAAAATATGATTGTACGTTGCTATATTGTTCATAACTTGTTCAAGGCGTGCGCTTTTTAAAATCTGATGGGTGTCAATCACAAGAAGCAGACACGAGCTGAATAACAAGGTGCACGATCGTGTATACAAGCCGCATGAGCGTGCACTAGTTGATATAGACAAAAATTTACTATGTTTGTGTTATCAAGTGAACAATCGTATGACTTCTAAGAACGGTTGTGCGCTTGTTATTCCAATGGTTGTGCTCTTCGTACACGATCATGCACCTTTATATTATGGCCATGTGCAACTAGTATGACGCGCTCACAACCAACACAAATAAATGTAACAAGTTTCTCGTTGTTTTTCATGCTAACCGATTTGAACGGTTTAAGAACAAAGTATATATTATTTGTGCACCAACCGTAAGTGCACTCTTATATGACACTTATGTGCACATATTAAATTCAAATGACATGCACTTATAAAAAAATCCATATGTACTCTCCTCTAGTAGCCGCCGTAGAATTTTAAAAGGGGGCGAAAATAAATTATCGATAAAAATATCTATGAAAATAAAATAGCGATAAAAACAAAGTCAATATGTTATCTACTTACCAAGTTTTGACTACAAGTCTACCAAAAATAAATAGCGACTGCTACAAATAAACAGTTAATTTGACAACAAAGAGTGTAAACACATATTTCGGAGCAAAAAACAGAATATTAAACAAAATACAAAAAAAAAAGTTTAAATAAACATTACACTTAAAGGCGCGGTCCTTAACCGCGCTTATCTATTGTTTTTTTTTTTAAAAAAAAGTTGCCCTATAGGCGCGGTCTATAACCGCACCTCTTTATCTTTTTTTTTTATTTCAAAAAACGTTATAGGCGCGGTCTAGGACCGCACCTCTATTTGTGTTTTTATTATCTTTGTTTCAGATATTAAAAAGTTGTCCTCGACAACGCGTTTTACAAATAAGAGTGCGGTCTAAGACCGCGCTTCTACTCCAAACCACAAATCTCGTGCATTTTGGTAAATTATTTCACTCTGAGCCTAAAACGGAAAATTCTTTTGAAGTTTCGTTCACTTTAACGAAAGATTAAAAAAAACATTTAAATATATCACAAGAATAATGATATTTAAAAAATAATAAATCATAAGAAACAATTTTATTAACACCACTACCTCAAATTATAATAATTTTTTATTAACCAATTTTATTTATTTTTAATGGAGGGTGGGACATCTCCCCCAAAGGCCGCCCCTGCCCTCCTCTAATATATATGTACAAGCATATAAGATGTTTGTAAGAAGAAAAACATAAACTGTACGAGCATTATTAACCCGTCGCGCTTACAACTCAATACCCCAACTCAACATGCTATGGTCTCGGGTCCTCCCTTTCTAATCCTCGACAAGGGGATCGTGAGAGTCCGATGGACGTGCTTTTGACCGATATAAAGCATATCTCTTTTGTCCTTTCTGACCGAACCTGCCAAAAAGGGTAATACTTTTTGTGTTATCCTGTTGTGGATAAAAAAGATCGAGATCGAGAGTAGTAATTTGTGTGCTATCAAGACATTTCAAGGTTTGCAAAGTTGTTCATGAGAAATCGATGTTATATTATTAGACTTCAAATTGAATTTTCAAAAAATCAAATATGTTTTCATAAACATTAACTAGCCATAGGAGATCAATCTAACCATTTTCTTTTTAAGAAAAAAAAGCCCACACGGCATCTCTAGCTATTTTTTAATATTCTTAAATAGCCATTAGTGCAGAAGAAAAAGAATAATAAACATATGAAAGTGGGGCTTCGTATTGGTTGGATTGGATTATAGCTCGAAATTCCTTTATCGTTTCCCTCCAAAACGACGAGTTCACATCCAGCCTCATCATTGGTCAAAATTTCCTTTAATCATTCTCTTCTGCCCTAAATCCAATTATACCCTCACCAAAACCAGTTAGACTGTTTTTTCCCCATCGTACCCTTCAATTATTTCCTTATTTCCGATCAAAGTCCTTCAAAGCCCTCGTACCCTTCTCTTCTTTCTCTCTTACATCCAGGCCGCCACTCGTGAGTTGTGGAGGCTCTGTAGAAGAAATCCCCATTCATCATCGTTATCTTCCTCATTGAAACCCTAATTTTCATCCTCGACTCGTTGCAGCCATGGATTCCTCTTCTCCTACTCAGTTTCAGCAGGCGCAGTTGGCTGCTATTCTCGGCCCCGATGCCGCCCCCTTCGAAACCCTAATTTCACAATTGATGTCTTCCTCCAACGAACTCCGATCTCAGGCCGAGTCGCTTTTCAATCTAGGTAAGCAGACCGATCCTGATTCTCTATCCCTTAAACTCGCTCATCTCCTTCAACTCTCTCCCCACCACGAAGCCCGTGGTATGTCCGCCATCCTTCTCCGTAAGCTGCTCACTCGTGACGACTCCTACATCTGGCCACGTCTTTCTCTTTCTTCACAGTCGTCCCTCAAATCAATCCTTCTCTCGTGTGTTCAGCGTGAGGAGGTAAAGTCGATCACCAAGAAGCTCTGCGACACCGTATCCGAGCTCGCTTCTGGGATTCTCGCTGACAATGGCTGGCCTGAGCTGTTGCCTTTCATGTTTCAATGCGTTTCCTCCGATTCCCCGAAGTTGCAGGAATCCGCCTTCCTTATATTCGCCCAGTTGTCTCAGTATATAGGAGAAATCCTCGTTCCTTTCATCAAGGAACTTCACGGCGTCTTTCTGAATTGCTTGTCCAACTCCTCGAATGCGGATGTTCGAATTTCTGCCTTGAGTGCAGTCATCAATTTTATCCAGTGCCTTCCAAGTTCTGGTGACAGGGACAGATTTCAAGATCTTTTGCCCTCCATGATGAAGACTTTGACGGAGGCATTGAACTCTGGACAGGAGGCTACTGCTCAAGAGGCTCTTGAGCTTTTGATAGAATTGGCTGGTGCAGAACCTAAGTTTTTAAGAAGACAGTTGGTTGACGTTGTAGGATCCATGCTTCAGATAGCTGAGGCGGAATCCCTGGAGGAAGGGACGAGACACTTGGCAATTGAATTCGTCATTACCCTAGCTGAAGCAAGGGAAAGGGCTCCCGGAATGATGAGAAAGCTGCCACAGTTCATTAGCAGGTTGTTTGCCATTTTGATGAAAATGCTTCTGGACATAGAGGACGATCCAGCCTGGCATACTGCCGAGACAGAGGAAGAGGATGCTGGTGAGAGTAGCAATTATAGTGTGGGCCAGGAGTGTCTTGATAGAATTTCCATTGCCCTAGGCGGCAACACAATTGTCCCAGTTGCATCGGAGTTGATGCCTGCCTACTTGTCTGCTCCTGAGTGGCAAAAACACCACGCCGCCCTAATTGCAGTCGCTCAGATTGCTGAAGGATGTTCCAAGGTATATGCATCTTTAATGATCCTTATGACTCAATTTGAGTATTTACTATGGAGTTGGTTGAAACTAGTGGATGTTTAATGTCACTGGGGGATTTTCAGATATCTATTATTGGGTGGATGGTGTATATAAGAGAGCGGCTATGCATAGCTTGTGGTAGTTTCAATTTACTTTAATATGTTCAAATAGGGAATTTCACTCATGGAGTTGGTTGAAACTAGTGGGTGTTTAAATTTCAATGTTTGATTATTATCGATTATGGGATGGATGATCCATATAAGCAAGTGACTATGCATAGCTCGTAGTTTGAACTTGGTTTTAATATGCTCAAATAGTGAAATTCACTGATGGATTTGGTTGAAACTAGCGGGTGTTTAAATATCACCATATGATTTTCAGTTATCTATTATGGGATGGAATGATGGATGATCCATGTAAGCAAGTGACTATGCATAGCTTGTGGTAGTTTCAACTTGGTTTAATATCCTCAAATAGTGAACATCACCCGCATATGTTGCAGGTTATATTAACTAGTCCGTGTTTGAATTTCACTGTTGGATTTTCAGTTATCTTTTATGAGATGGATGATTAAAATAAGAAAGGCACTATCCATAGGTTGAGGTACTTTCAACTCAGTTTGATACATTGAATTAGGGAATTATACTCACATTTTGGCTTTGGTATTGAATTAATGATAACTAGTTGGTATTTGAATTTTACTTTTATTGGATTTTAGTTATTTATTATGGAATGATGATAAAAATTGGAGAGCAACTATGCATTTTCTACCGCTGTAGTTTCGTTTTAGTAAAATATGTTCAAATAGTGAAATTCATTCACATTGGGGGTGCAGGTAATGATAAAAAACTTGGAACAAGTAGTAAATATGGTGTTGAGTTGTTTTCAAGATCCTCACCCACGAGTGAGATGGGCAGCCATAAATGCAATTGGGCAGCTATCTACAGATTTGGGTCCAGATTTGCAAGTTCAGTATCACCAGCGTGTCTTACCAGCTCTTGCTGGAGCTATGGATGACTTCCAGAACCCCAGAGTACAGGTTAGTTGATTGCCTATATGGATTGTGTCCTTGAGGTGGAACGGTTGGATATAGAAAAATCTGTTTTTTTAGTAGTAATTGTGTGGATAATGTGCAGGCACATGCTGCTTCTGCTGTCCTCAATTTCAGCGAAAACTGTACACCAGAGATCTTAACTCCTTACATGGATGGAATTGTTAGCAAATTACTCATACTTTTGCAGGTACATTTTTTAAACTAGTTTTATGAGTATTGGAATAGAGGGTCTTCTCTATCTTCCTTCATGCTCTCTTTTGGATGAATTGAATAATTTTTTTTTTAACTTGTGGCTCACTTATTCAGAATGGCAAGCAAATGGTACAAGAGGGAGCACTGACTGCACTGGCATCAGTCGCTGACTCATCTCAGGTATGCTTCCTTCTGCCGTCTTTTACCTCATTGTTTGATGTGATTATGCTTCTCTAATCTGGTTTGTTATATAGGAGCATTTCCAAAAGTATTACGATGCTGTCATGCCTTACTTGAAGACTATTTTGATTAATGCAACTGACAAGTCTAACCGGATGCTGCGTGCAAAAGCAATGGAATGCATTAGTTTAGTTGGAATGGCTGTTGGCAAGGAGAAGTTCAGAGATGATGCCAAGCAGGTTTGTCACCATTGCTTATGGTTGCCAGATGATTCTTTTTCGTTTTCTTGGATTATTCCTAAACTTCCTGAAGCTTTATGTTTCTGTTATCTGCACTTGTCCAATTTTAAGCTCTTTCAGATATTATGATCTGTTTTCTTGTTGGCCTCTGATGTTAGTTCTTATTATAACAGTATTACTTTTCTTAGATCTCGAAAGTTTTGTAGGTATTTGTACTCTTAGTCTTCCCTAATGTTGAGGTCCTGACAGGCTAGTTGTCGTGCTAAAGCTAATTAAACCTGGAATTTCATGCAAGGTTATGGAAGTGCTTATGTCATTGCAAGTGTCTCAAATGGAAGCTGACGACCCAACTACCAGTTACATGCTGCAGGCATATTTTCCCCTGATTTTAAGATGTCATTAGCACTTTACCACATTATGAGCATCTTCTTCATGTTTGATCTTTTATTTTTTTTATTCAGGCATGGGCCAGACTTTGCAAGTGCCTTGGACAGGATTTCCTACCTTACATGAGTGTTGTCATGCCATCCCTACTCCAGTCAGCTCAACTAAAACCTGATGTTACCATCACATCCGCAGATTCAGATGGCGATATTGATGACTCTGATGATGACAGGTCATCTCTCCGTTCTTTGTTTGCATCGACTTGTTATTTCTTAAATAGTTTGCTTTTGTGGTGGCTATATCATGCTCACTTGTCTCTCTGTTGTGATGAAAATATCTGTTTCACTATTCCCTTTTCTATTAAGGTTCGAGTGTTTAGCTTAAGAGGTCATGCATGTATTTGCAGTATGGAGACCATTACACTTGGGGATAAGAGGATTGCTATCAAGACTAGTGTCCTGGAGGAAAAGGCTACTGCCTGTAACATGCTGTGTTGTTATGCTGACGAATTGAAGGAAGGATTTTTCCCGTGGATCGATCAGGTTTGTTTGACTGCACTAGAAACGCTAAAAATTCCAAAAAATGAATGAAGGTGTCAGCTATGTTGTCATGCAGGTTGCTCCAACACTAGTGCCTCTCTTGAAGTTTTACTTCCATGAAGAAGTTCGAAAAGCTGCTGTCTCTGGTATGATGTTGATCATGTTCCCATTTGTATATAATCTTTTTACCAGGTTATATTGCTTCGCTGAACCTATGCTTAATACTTCTGTTTTGCAGCTATGCCGGACTTGTTGCGCTCAGCAAAATTAGCAGTAGAGAAAGGGTTGGCTCAAGGGCGTAATGAGTCCTATGTCAAGCAGCTATCTGATTATATTGTTCCAGCTTTGGTGGAAGCCTTGCACAAGGTCAAACTGTTTGATAATGCTTGCTTTGCTATTTGACATAAAATTCATTCACCGAATGTAATGTTGTAAATTTGCATTTCTTATACAGGAGCCCGATGTAGAAATATCGGCTAGTATGCTGGATGCTCTAAATGAGTGCTTGCAGGTTAGTCATTTTTCTGTATATGGCTCTGTCCACTGCTGCTGCTCTACCAAAAATTGTTATTCTAACAATTGTTTTTAGCATAACCTTTCTTGATGTCAGATTTCTGGACCAATTCTAGATGAGAGCCAGGTGAAATCCATTGTTGATGAGGTTAAGCAGGTGCTTACTGCCAGCTCTAGTAGAAAAAGTGAAAGAGCAGAAAGGGCCAAGGCTGAGGACTTTGATGCTGAAGAAGGAGAGTTACTCAGAGAGGAAAACGAGCAGGAGGAAGAAGTTTTTGACCAAGTTTGTATTCTAAGCATCGCTAATCATGTTTCTAGTTGCTTATTCCTAAATAGCTAGACAGCGCATGCCAAGCCTCTGAAGCCAGTTGCTTGACTTGCATATTTCTTCGGATAATTCATACATAGATAGGAGTGAATCCAATCCATTGAACCTTACCCGACTTACAAGATTTCCAAAAAGACGAAGAGTTTGGAAAATTTTCTTTGTTATCATTTCTTTTGTTTTCTGGGGTCGTGCTTGAAAGATGTCTGTTGTTATTTTTAAAAATTGTTACGACTTCAGTTCTTACATTGATATTTGGATGTAGGTGGGTGAAATACTAGGCACGTTGATCAAAACATTCAAGTCTTCATTCTTGCCATTATTTGATGGCCTAACCTCTTATCTAACACCTATGTGGGTAAGTTGTTTTTTTGTTTATCGTAAAATATTTTCATGTTAGGTAGTCAATCTTGTTTATGTTTGTGTGAAATATCAACTACTAGTTTCAAGTCTAAGTACTTTTGTGGAGTCGTCAAGTCTTGAGCAAGCTGCATCTCTTGATCCATGTACACAGGGTAAAGATAAAACACCAGAAGAGCGAAGAATTGCAATCTGTATATTTGATGATATTGCAGAGCAGTGTCGTGAAGCTGCACTTAAGTAAGTGAAACTGTCAAATTGAGCAATGTTAGCAGTAACTGTACCCTTGAATTATGTTAATGCTCTACTCCTTTTTGTTACAGGTATTATGATATGTACCTTCCGTTCTTGTTGGAAGCTTGTAATGATGAGAATCCAGATGTTAGACAGGTTAGTGCACGCAGGGCTCTCTTGAAGCGACATTGTTTGCCAGCTTTTATCTGAAATCTGATCTTCTTGTTCAGGCTGCAGTATATGGCCTTGGTGTCTGTGCTGAGTTTGGTGGTCCTGTTTTCAAGCCTTTAGTTGGAGGTAGTCACTTTAAGTGGCAATATTTTTCCTGATTTTTTTTATTCAAACAATCATATGTAATCACTAACATTCCACGATTGTCATGTCAGAGGCCCTTTCAAGACTTAATGTTATCATTCAACATCCTAATGCTTTACAGTCTGAAAATGTGATGGCTTATGATAATGCTGTATCCGCTCTAGGAAAGATATGCCAATTTCACAAGGACAATATTGATGCAGCCCAGGTTTGCTTGTTTCTCCTCTACCTGCTTTTGAAATATTTACGTAAAGTTTCTGATTTTTGTTCATTGTAAGAGATTTTAATTAATAAAAAAATTGATGGAAAATGTGTGAACCATTATATATTAGAAAACAGTTATGCTTAGCTTGTTAACCATGTTACTTAATGCTTACACTACTGTCTTGTGAGCTATAAATTGATGAAGGTTTCAATATGTGATCGATTTAAGGATTTGGGTGCCAAGATGTTTATCTTGTCTATTGTTTTGTTGGATTGGAACATAGGTTCATGGTGATGGCTATGTACCCATTGCAAAACTTCGCAGGTGTTTGGGATATTTCCCAAAATGTCATTTGAAATCTAATAGCTGTGTCACGGCAATATCTATCTGTTTATCATCTGTCAGCATTGTCATTCACTACCTTTACACCTAAATCATATATGCATATGTAAGGGCAGAAAATGGAAATTTGACGGCTAATGACAGCAGTGTTTTTTTTTGTCTACATAAAATGTAAATGCATGTGGCCAGCTATAATTTTCCTCCATTTGTACTTTGGCAGGTTATACCTGCTTGGCTAAACTGCTTGCCCATCAAGGGTGATTTAATAGAGGCTAAAGTTGTCCATGACCTGCTTTGCTCCATGGTTGAAAGGTAAATATTTCTGAGGGTTGCCTAATCGTGTTCATTTTTCGTCTTTTGTATGTTGCTATCTCCCGAGGCAGCTTAAGACTAACTGTTAGTGAATCTATTTTCCTTTGTAATTTATGTTAAGTAGCTATGTAAGTGTGTATGCTATCAATTGCAGGTCTGATAGAGAACTGCTGGGTCCCAACAACCAGTATCTTCCCAAAATCGTCTGTGTCTTTGCAGAGGTTAGTCTTCCTTCTGATCTAGTTTAGTGTGATGATATATACTTAATGGGTCTTATTGCATATTGTTTTTGTATTTGTAAACAACACTATAAAAGGGATGTGATTTCTAAGTAAACTTTTGAACACTCGAAAACCACCAAAAGTTGGGTTGGAGCCGGAGTGCAGTATGACGGGAAAATAAAATGTCATCGGAGTGTGGCAGAAAATTGTATGATTTGTAGATTAAAGCTGAAGTTGGATAGAGTGTTGGTTGAAGTATTTAGCAGCCACTTGATTAAGCTGCAGTTTGATTGTAAATAATGCAGGTTTTGTGTGCTGGAAAGGATCTAGCAACAGAGCAAACTGCAAGCAGAATGAAAAACCTTCTGCGGCAGATGCAGCCAGCTACTTTGGCTTCAACGCTGTCTTCTTTACAACCACAGCAGCAGCTTGCTTTGCAGTCCATACTTTCAGCATAGGCTGCAGTGGTGGTGATGTCAGATGCTTTCGTGGTCAACATGTTGCGTACGTCCGCCCAGTGTTTCCAATCGTAGAAACTGGGATTATCTATTCTTTCGTGACACAGGTTAAATTATCATTTATTTATTTTCACATGCTGCATCAACCAACATCTGTTGCCTGGTTGAGAGTGATTTTGTCCGGTTCGATTGAGTTGAAAGCCAAGTCTTTGTAGAATTGTGTATATGGTTTGATCAAATGAAAAAAAGAACACCAATGATTGGCTGCTGTGTGGAAAGAAATACATAGAATTCATTCAAGTCTGAAAAAGTTTTGGGTTGTGTTTATTTATTTCGTCCAGAATCGTCAAGGTGATGATTCTCTTCACAGTTTTGGTATTCAATTGGTTGTATTGTATGTCACAACTTTGGTATCTTTTGTCAATGTAATAATAAGTATCTGTTTTCCTGTTATAAATAACGTATGGACACAGAGTAGACTGTATTTTGCATATTCTTGGGCTGTCGTGATCCGTGCATGCAGACAAGGTGTCCTGAACACAGTTTAAGTCCGTTGCGAAGACTGAGGCGAGACAACATGCCACTAGCATGTAAAGAATCAAGTGACGCAAAAAGTTATCTTTATTATTTGCAATGGACATACTTCATATTATTTGCAATGGACATACTTCATATTATTTGCAATGGACACCCTCTATACTTCATAAAACTTGGAGAGGACAATGTATATTCACAATTTTAGAGATTTTTTTGTTAAAGATAAATTCATAGAAAAAAAAATATATAAACTCAATTGGACAACCTCTAGAAGATAGTCTTTTCTAACCGCATTCTTTTTTCAAGAAAAATAAAAATTCAGGATCTGCAAGTCCCCAAGCCGAACAAAGTAATGGAGAAAAGGCCCATCAACGTCTCATGTAGGAGGCGGGAGATCTAATGAGCCGAACCAAAACGTTGAGAGGAATGATCACTATTAAGGATGTAAAACATAAGTATTTAACATAGGTTCAGCGAAGTTGGGTCAATGTCAAGAAAAGAGAACTTATTCTTGGTAGAAAGACCTCCAATGATGACTTACTGGTTCCTTTGTCTACTCGTCCACAACGTCTAATGTAGCAGACGAGAGGGCATAGATCCTCTGTTTGCTCGTCCATCCTCTCCCAATATCCGACTGCCTTAGCCAATCAAGAGATGTCGAAATAGAGGTCATAATGTCGGAAATATAAAATCCCTCTCAAATTTGTCTTCATACCTCTCTCGCATACGTGCATCCAAAAAACAAGTAGTCGTGTCATTCACTAGCTCCTTTGCACCATCGGCAAGTTGGGTCTATGTCAAGGAAAGAGAGTTTATTCTTAGTTGAAAGGCGTCCAATGATGGTCATCCAAAAAATGAAGTAATGCTTCAAAGTATTCCCCCAATCCAAAACCAATATGTACCAATCAACATCCAGTCCATGCTCTTTGAACATATCATACGCCCGAGTCACCAAATCTCCCCATGACACCAAGAATCAAGTTTCTCAACCAGACTCAATGTTGGATCCCTACATCTTATAACTTCGTCTCTCGCCCCAAGGATAGCCTTGATCAAGGGTGAGGCAGACAACCAAGTCGCAAGGCTCATACACCTGAAGATAGCGGTGGTATATCCACCTCACCTAGAGGCTATCACGGTTGACATGAATGTGATGTTAATGCCTACTCATAAAAAGCTAGGTTCCGAGCACGAAGTTCAAAGAGGCCAAGACCACCTTCTCTCTTTGACATGCAAACCTTATTCCAAGCAACTTTCGACCAACTCCATAGGAACCTCGGATACATCCCAATCAGACGATCCAAAACCAGGCCGGGGAAGAAGGGATAACTAGAAACATATATTTCCATGAAGGACAACACGGATCATCTTAAGACGACTAGCAAATGAGAGGTGTTTTTTGTTCCAAGCATTGATATGCCTCCCAATTCGCTCAATTAAGGGGGAATATTTCACCACCCGGAGCTGACGGGGGGCAATTGAGATGCCCAAATAACGGAAGGGAAACTCACCAACAACAAGGTTGGTGGTCGGATGGAAAAGGACGATGTCATCATCATACATCAAGTAGGCGATACAGACACCTCTACAATGCTGATGGAATTGGGGCATCTCTGGCATAGGCCCCGCCGACCTTGGAAATAACCATGATACGTCTTATTAACCCAAATGGAGTACGATGTCGTAGTGACACACTCCATCACCCAGTCATTGATCCTGGTTGGAACAAGAGCTCCGTCATGGCATACCGTAAAAAATCCCAAGAAACGGTGTTATACGCTTTAGCCAAATCAATCTTTATAAAGCACCTTCTAGTATCTCTCTTGACATTATACTTCCTAAGGAGCTCTTAGACAAGGGAGATGTTGTCAAACTTTAATCTCTCCGGGACAAAAGTAGATTGTGCAGGATCAATTAGATTGCCAAGGCAAGGGCCAATTCGGTTCGCCATGAGCTTGGTGATGATCTTGTACACAACGTTGTAAAAAATAATCGGCCTAAAGTGCTCAACCCGAGAGGGGGTATTCATCTTAGCAATCAGAGACACCGAGGTGCAGTTGAATTGACGGAGAAGCGGACTAGTGATGTTCCAAGTGGACTTGATGAACTTGAATTTGTAGCCATCAGGGCGAAGGCTTTGAGTTCCCCTATTGACCAAAGAGCCGCCTTAATCTCCTCAAAAAAGACCATCTCAACTAGGCGGACACTATCAATATCAACAACTACACATGGGCCATCCACGAACTAATCCCTCTGAGCAATCTCTACAGGGTGGGCGGCGCCAAAAAGACCCTGCAAAAAATAACAAATCTTCCGGCCAACTCCTAAAGGGGAAGTGGGCGAGTCATCAATGAGCTTGAGAGACGGGATGAAGTCTCGCCACAAATTGGCCTTCACAATACCATGCAAATAAGAAGAAGAATTGTCACTATTATGGATGCACTTGGCCTTAGCGTGTTGGTTAGAGAAGCTCCTCTCAACTAGGGGAGTTCATTCCCGGATATCTGGTAAAAAAATATTATATATATGGTATTCGGACCCGTTCCGAAAATTTTCCGGATATCAAATCCGAGATAGTAAAACATATCAGATATCCGGATGATCCGCATAGAAAAAGTTGTAATATAAATGAACCGTAGTTTATGACTTTCTCTACTGAAAATTGTAAATCTGTAATATTGGCAAAACTGAACTCCATATTCACTATAAAATCAACATTGTGAAGATCACAAAACTGAAACTAAAAATTTACACTGTGAATTTTGCGAAACATGACAAATCGTGAAGATTTGGAACCATAAAATATGCATCTGCTGAATTATATTCTCAAACTAAAATTGTTATGTTTAAACTTCAATAACATTCATCAAAGTATCAAACACAATACCCAAAACAAAAGCAAATCGGATTAAATCTGCATTGCAAAACATAAGCAAAATGAACAAAATCTACATTGATAAACATAAGAAAACAACACCGAAAAAAAGCACGAAAACAAAAGCAGCACAACGACTCATGAGTCATCACATCAACAAGAAGTCAAGTATTTAAAGAAGGCTTCATTGTCACCAAAAGCAGCACATCAACTCAGCAACAACAAGTCAGCAATTGTCCACTGTCAAAATCAGCAAGAGGTGCAAGAAAATCAGTAAGACACTAAGATAAAGTCGATATAGTGCTGATTTTTTTATGGATTGGAGCGGATACAGATAGTTATCCGTCGGATCAAGTAAATGTCGGATATTCCCGAGTCGGATCGTCGTAATATTGGTGGATCAGATTATTTTTGAACACCCCTACTCTCAGCCACACCGAGTCTACGAGACTTGCTCTTGAGATCCAACAACTCGATTTTAATATACTCAAACGGTGGGTCAATGCGAAGACACTCTAGACAATCAGCATAATCCTCATTGGCCACTTTGGCATTTTTTGCAATATGAGCAAAATAGCGTCTATTGAGACCGCTAAGCGGCCCCTTAAGGTCCCACAAGATGGCACAAAGACGGTACTAGTAAGTGCCCTTAAAGCGACAACTCCAACTCTCACTTAGGCTTTGGAACTGGTCATAGTGTGTCACATGTTGAAGAACTTAAAACTAGGCTTGCCGGTACGTGGTCGGTAGATAACATGGGCAATGGGTGGTTTATGATCCGAATATTGCCACATGTCGGGGAAGCTAGCCCCACAATACACACCTTGATCAAGCTACTCATGGTTGACCATCACCCTGTCAAGTTTGGTCCAGACTTTATCATTCGTCTAAGTGAAAATATTTTCACTTGTAAATGAGCATCAGTGACCAAGAGCTTGATAACTCTCAAACATCGTTGTAGCCTCATTCATCATAACACTAGCACCATTGATACATTCATTTGAGAACATGATATTATTGAAATCTCCCAAAACAAGCCAAGGGAGGGGGTCTCTTTCCATCCTAGCTCTCATAATCTCCCAAATATGAACACGCTCAATAATACAATGTAGCCCATATAAAAAGTAGGTGCCAAACCAGAGGCCCGTGACCCTACTAATCGAGACTTGCTTATGTTGTCGATTTCGTGGACTTCAATCTATATCGGGGACTACAACATCAATCTCGCATCAGTTTTCCAAGCTTGGAAGTCACTTTACCAAGATATCACGAGTCCAAAAATCATTGAGGATTCCAAAAATATGAGTTCAAAGCGGGACCGTAGCAATATCTTTAGGGATTAAGGATAAATTATCCGGAATCAACTTCAAGAGTAGGGGTCTCCCAAATATAAAATAAAGTCCTTCAAGTAAAACTTTGTCCCTATGATGCTCACTATTACAAGAGACTACCATCCAACAAAAATTTATGCAAAAATCAGATTTAACATTCCATTTTTTCCTAAGAGATTTAATTGTAGTATATCCCGGAAAGTAACCAACAAATTGACCTAGATGATTATGGCTCCACATATCTTGTTTTGGCAAAGCTTCATCACAACGAATTTTAACGTGAGTATCAAAACATGAGGTATAAGAAAGTTTACCACATAGGCCTTTGTTCATAAAGACATTTTTCGGGGTCCGGTTCTAAGCATTTTGAGTCGGTAAGGTAGCTGGCTAGAACCTAACATTTGTACCAACGGGGGTTGGAAGGATGGGGGCATCTCGGCGTCCTTGCTTATATGCATCACGTTCTCATCATTAGTCAAACTACTAGTAGTATTATCCTTATAATGCAAAGCAACATGATGAGATTGATTAGTAGCATTAGTATTTTCAATCAAATAGACCTCAACATTAGCAATATGATCAATGGTGGACTTCGCTTCCATACAATCAACATAATATTAATTATCCGAATGGACGTTAGGAGAGTCTAGCTTTTACCTTTTCAAGAGCATGGAGGTCTAACATTTGGGTAAGAATTCTTGGTGACGGAATTGAGAAAGGAAACAAGATTTACCTTGTTATTACATCACGATCAATATCTACCTATTGGTTTGACATGATTATATGCATATTTGAAGTCTGTTGATTATTGGACTCTTTTTTGTATTCCTATAAGTAACAATGTGATATTATATATGATTTTATACTAGTGTAGATCATATATTAAATTGTTTATGTATCGGCTTAGTCTAATAAAAGACTAACCCTCCCACAATGAGGCTGACTATATTTTCAGAACTAGGTTAGGTCAAACGACCTAAATAACCAGTAGGGGTCTATGCTTTGGGTGAGTTTGGTGGTTTTTTGTTTTCTTATGGGACTTTTCCTAGTTTTTGTCTTATGTCTTTTGGGTTGGTGAATTGTATTTTTAAACCCTGTTGTTATGGTCTCGGGTTTGATTTAGTTGTATGTTTTTGGAACCTTTATGTTTCTTATAATGAGATGACAATTGGTTTCTCTACCTTTATCCCTGCTTTTTTTTTTTTTTTTT